>JAEUWP010000140.1:24689-215091 GCA_018524725.1 Podaxis mareebaensis | reverse complement strand
AGGACCTCTGCTCGTCTCACTTACAAGGATAGGCTCCGACTTAGGCGTCGCTCAGCCAAAGAAGAAACCTTGTAACACACCACCAACTTACCATCATCCTTCTCAGTAGATCCTAGCACTTGCAAACCATCTACTGAGATAGCTGTCCCCTAGCTTAAGCATAGGTGACCAGTGATAAGGACCACCCTAACAATCTATGCCTTCAAACATAGAAAGATCACCTCCATTGGCCCAGTTTGCAAGGAACTGAGCAGTGAAACCAAGTCAGGACATTAATAGGCCTAGTCCCATTTGGTCATTGGTGTCTGTGACATCTACATCACAGAGGGCATTACAGATAGCATTATAAATGGCTGACCAATCTGTTCCATGGGATGACTGTGCATCAGTAGAGGGCTGCATATTGGAAGGAGGGGAGATGGGTATGAAAGTGGGGAGAGAGGGGAGGGAGTCTGAGGGTTGAGATTTGTCCCAGGCAGTGCCTGGAATGGGTGGGACAAAGCCATGGGAGGCTGCAATTGCCTGAGCTTGGGTGAGTACTCAGTGGGAAGATAGGGCAATTTCAGGTAAAAGTTTGATTTCCTTACAAACCAGTGCAAGGGAAGGGTGGAGAGACCTTGGGGTGCTAAGGCCTTCAGAGTCTTGATCTTCCTCAGCACTGTGAACTGAGGATGTGGCATCATCATTGATATTGAGTCTTATGGATTTCCTAACCTGAGTGGATAGGAGGTTGTCAGTGGACATGGTGTTATAGTGAGGCCACTTTGGTCTGTAAAGAGGCCCAATACATATCCACAGATCGTATCAAAGGAGACTTCTCATGTACTAACAGATAGATTACCTTTAAGCACTGACAGAGTCAATGCATCAAGATAACTATTACTTATAGTTGCACAATATGTCTACTTCCTCAATATAAAGACTTATAGCAACTTAGAGAGTGATAGGGATTATAGAGACAACTTAGATCGTATCACTAATTGTTGATAAAGACTTATATTTGAGTCTCCACCTAACCAAGTAGAAACAATGCTTTCTACTTGTTAGTGTCAACAACTTATATACTTTACAGTGTATCTAAATATATATCTATGTTAGAACTTTCCAGAAGTTCTTAAGGTACCAAGGCTCGACTCGGAGATTGACTCAGAACAAAGGAAGCATGATTCTATTAATAATAGTTCAATACAAAAAGTTCTTTATCAAAGAAGTCTTCTTTTCTAATAATAGTATGAAAGCTTATCAATCCATAAAAGTCATATGACTTTTGATATTACATAAGCATAGTCAATGTCAGAAAGATATAGAAGTAACAAACAAACTAAAGACTAAAGCTTTCAGATAAAACAATGAACAAATAGATTGAAAACATAATTAGTAAATGTATAGTGAACATTTACTAAGTTCATAACATAATCCCTTTCCTATTGAAAATGTCCACATTTTCATTTACTAATTACTGTTGTTCTGTAAGGAATACAGTTCTGATATCTAATTTTCATTTTTCTTCATTGTAGTAGTAAGCAGTAGTCGGATTTCATATAGCATTTATGTTTCTTTCTATTGGAGGAGGTAATTGAACATTTGTTTGTCCAATTAATGGATTTTGTCATTGTCACTGTCCTAATACTCCACTGTTCTTGGTATAAAGACAATGTTTCCAAATTGTACTTGCAGGCATTTGTCGCATGGGTGTGAGGTGTGGTGAAGGAGCAATGGGTGAGTGAGGATGATTCTTGCACTTCCAACTATAGTGACCATTCCCATTACAGAACCTACAGGAGTACTTCAGACATTGGTATCCCAGATGTCCTACTGACCTGCATTTCCAACATCCATTTTCGTATGCTCATTGAAGCGATGTAGGGAGTAAAGTGACTTTGTCGAGGGGAAGGGTTCGATTGATAACCTTCTGCTCCCAGTCAGGTATGTTGGCTATTGGGTTTTCTGACCTCCAAAGTTTGTCGATAACATGGTAGAGAGAAGGGAAGAGGGAGATGTCGGGTTGTTGAAGAGGTAACTTCTCTTCAGTGATGAGTCCTTCATTAAGGAAGGGGTCAGTTCAATATGTAAAGTCGAATGGTCTTCCTTGAGGCAGTTCTGGAAGTGGGGTTGGTGCTTGACTAAGTGGTTCGGGAGTGGATGTTGGATCCACAATTCTGGGGATCAACTGAGGTGATACCTTGCATAGGTAGGATAGGGCAAGTGTCACCATTTGTTTTGTGAAACAAATGCAATATTCGTCGCAATGCTCAGATGGAGTATTGTATTCAGGGTTTTGAATACGGGTTGCAGAATTGTGGAGATCGATCCACTGTTCATGACCCTTAGAGGGTGGTTCGATCTCAGGAGCGGTGATCGGAATGATCCATGGGGCTAGAGGGCAATTTGGAGAAAGCAAATCAGGGGAAAGAAGGGTAGCCAGATCAATTTCAATGTGGAGGGTGTTGCTCATAATGTCAAGTATGATAGATGGATAAATTTTAGCTAGCCTCATGTTGGATCAAACACAATTGATTGTGTATATTTGTTACCTTACTAATCTACTACTCTGCTATAGTTAGACTAGTAACTGTTCTTCCTTATCTAATCAACTACTTGGCTTGTAGCTAATTAGTAATACTTCTAGTAATGTCCTTCACTATCTATGTTGTAGATAGCCTCATCGTCGAAGTCAAATTCGAAATCAGCATCGTAATCATCTGAAGTGTAGGTGTATCTGGTGGAAGACAAGAAAGGATATTGTTTGTTACTGGTAGTTCTAGCAAATGTTGCATGAGGGTTTCCTCGAGCATGACAATAGGCAGTAGCTCTGGAAAATTGTTGGAGTCGACCGACTCTTGGGTCGATGGTGAGAGGGGTGTGCTTCTCAGGAGTTCACTTCATGGGATGGTAAGTGGGGCTGAGGGTAAAGGTAACCCGATTAGGTCCATTGGTGTGGGAAGTCTGCTTGGTTCCTGAGTTGACATCTGACTTGGTGGCAGTGTCAGTGGGGGAGTTAGGAGGTGTGGGTATTCCAATATCCAATTTGGAATCGTTGTGTAAGTTGTTGGTGGCGATGGAAGGGGTTCCTCAGATGATTGAGGTGATCCTGTCATCTTCAAGCCACTCCAGTTTTTCCAAGGTGGTTGTGGGTAAGTTCCTTCGATCAATGCCTGAATAAGGATTTCTGGAGCAAAACTTGGAAAAGTGTCCAGGGGCGGAACACTTGCAGTGGATGCAGTAGTACATTTTGCACTGTGTCTGGAAATGGCCCACTCGACTACATAAGTGGCAGGGTCAGTTTCAGGGTCATAGATTTGGAAGACGTATGGTGGTAGTTTCTCGAGCATGTCTACCATTTTGCAAAGTTGGGCTAGTCGAATGATTGTTGTCATTCTTAGCCAGTTCATTAGGTTTGTGTGATTCCAGCAAAGGAGTGGTAGATGGTCAAGTTGTAAGTTCTCTGGGGCAGCTAGGACATGGTGTAAATCCATCTGGAGCTGGTTTGCTGATTGCTGCAGGCTGTAGGTAGAAGTCAGGCTCAATGGTCCTGATCTTCCAGATGATGTTCCCAATATAGGGACCTGCAGGGAGACTGCATGCCAGTTCACAAATAGAGGTGTCCAATTTCTTGGATTGTGTGATATAATGGCTTTGTGCAGTAGCAAACTCATCAAGCACAAGCCTGATGGTGTTGCAAAGGTCAATGAATTTATGATTCTGGCTGTAACTGGATATAAAGTTGTGGGCTGTTCCCTCATGTAGAAAGATGCATCGTAGGGCAGCAACTTCACTACTGGGTACTTCAGCTTGACCTGGTTGAGGTCGTGGTGAAGCTTGGTGGCTTGAGACAGTCTTTGTCTTTGCCTCAGGCTTCGGAGAGGGAGGATTCAAGGTTGTAGAGAGGATGTTTTCATTGGGAGTAGAGGACATTTGTCTGAGGAATGTTAGGTGAGTTTCTTCTGTCTTTTATACTCCTGAAGTATTTGTTTTGCATTTTCTAAGTTTTCTTCAGGTTCCCATGAGTCCTCAGTTGGTCTATAGCTTTTCCAATGTATCAGATACTCCAAGCGTCTTCTTTGAATCCTATGTTTCAAGATTGCTTCAACTTCATATTCTTCTTCTCCTGAGATGAGAATTGGTGGTGGATTAGTGTGGTGTTTTCCATAGATGTTATTCTCAACTACTGGTGTGAGAAGTGAAGCATGAAACTTGTTGTGAATCTTCCATTTTGCTGGAAGTTTTAGTTCATAGGTAACAGGTGATATTTGTCGTAGAATGGTGAAAGGTCCTTCTCTTTTCTAGTTCAACTTCTTTGAAGCATATGGAAGAGGTAGGTTTTGATTGTCTAGCCATACTTTATCTCCAACCTTGAATGGATTCCAAGGTTTGTTTTGTCTAGCAGCCATTACTTTTCACATTTGTTCATGTGCTTCAAGTGCTGCTTCTCTCATTTGTTCTAAAGATAGAATCTTTTTGTTGATTGAAGGCACTTTAGATTCTTCTTCACTTTCTATTACTGCCTTAGGATTATAGCCTAAGATCAATTCATATGGTGTATTCGTTCTTCCTGCATGTGGTTTAGTATTGTGAATGAATTCAATTATGGGTAGTGCTCTTCTCCATGAATGTGGGTTTCTTGAAGTATAAACGGCTAAGTAGAATTCTATTTCTTGATTGTATCGTTCCGTTGTTCCGTCTGTTTGTGGGTGATAAGTGGTTGACATAGCTGGTTCTATGTTTAGCTTCTTATAGAATTCTTGCATTGATTTGGCTGCAAATCTAGGGTCTCGATCTGAGATAACCTTTTGAGGTGTTCCATATTTGGAAAAGACTTTCTCAATTAGGATTTCTGCAATGTCATTGGAAGTTGCGGTTTTCTTTGTAGCTGTTAGGATAATCCCTTTCATAAGTCCATAGTCCACTATGGACAAAATAGCATCATATCTGTCATCCGGGGGTAGATCTGTGATAAGATCCATAGATATTTGGCTGAATGGATGGGTAGAAGTTGGTCCTTTGATTGGTTGTAATGGAGGTTTTGTTGGATGTCAGTTAATTTTGTACTGTTGACATGTTGGGCATCCTTTCACATAGTTGTGAACATAAGTGTTCATTCCTGGCCAATAAACTTCTTTCTGAAGTTTCTGTAATGTATCTCTTATTCCTGGATGTCCTGAAGTAGGATGGTTGTGTACAAATTGTAAAATTTTCTGTTTGATATTCGGATCATTGGGTATGACAATCTTATTTTGGAATTGGATAAAATCTTTATCATCTGATGTGAATCAGTCTTGCATGTGGATCTTTGACTTCTTTTTGACAATCTCCTGTTTTAGGTCTTCAGAAAGGAAGTTAATGAACTTTTCTGATGGAATGGCTATCAGATTTTCATTGTTGGTTCCTTCAGGTACTAAATCCGGTCTTCTACTAAGGGCATCTGCTAGTACATTTTGATTGCCTGGAAGATGTTTAATGACATAGTTAAATTTAGTCATATATAGCATCCATTTAGCTTGTTGATGACTAAGTTGTTGTGGTTCTTGCCATCTGATCAGGTTCTCGTGATTGGACTATATGATTACTTGGTGTGGTGATCCTTCCAAGTAATGTCTCCATTCCTTTAATGCTTCTATAATGGCAAGGAATTCTCAGTCAGATGTATGATAGTTCCTTTCAGCTTGGTTTAAGGCCTTAGAGAAGTATGCTACTGGGTGTTTATCTCCATTTGAATCTCTTTGTAAGAGTACTGCTCCAATAGCATATGCTGATACATTGCATTCTATTTCAAATGGTTGTTCTTCATCTACTATTGATAAAACAGGGCATTGTAGGAATTGTTGCTTTAGAAGTTCAAATGCTTTCTGTGCTTCTGGGTTCCATTCGAATTTCTTTGTTTTTCACATGAGTGCATATAATGGATGTGCGATTTGAGCGTAGTTTTTAATAAACTTCCTGTAGAAGTTACAAAAACCAATGAATTGTTGGACATTCTTTGCTGTTTGAGGAATAGGCCAATCTTCTATTCCTTTGAGTTTGATTGGATCCATTTCAATGGAATCTGGTTTAATTATGAATCCGAGGTATTCTAGATGTTGTTTTTCAAATTCACATTTCTCTGTTTTAAGGTAAAGGTCATTCTTGTCTAGTATTTCTAGAACTTTGATAGTAGAATGGTCTAGATCTTTAATTTTCTTGGCTGGGATGAGTATATCATCCATGTAGATGATGACTTTTTCTTTAGATAGTAATTCTTGGAAGAGATGATCCATCATCAATTGGAATGTAGCTGGAGAGTTAGTCATGCCAAAGAATATGACAGTGGGTTTGTATAAACCATTTGGGGTGTGAAAGGCTGCTTTCCATTCATCTCCTTCTTGAATTCTAACATTGTTATAGCCTAGACGGATGTCTAGTTTAGTAAAGTATTTTGCTCCTTTAAGTTTATCTATAATTTTTGAGATGTTAGGAATTGGATGAGCATTCTTAATGGTGTGATCATTAAGATAGCAATAGTCTTGACAAGGGCGTAAATCTCCTCCTTTCTTTCCTACAAAGAAGAAAGATGAGGCCATTGGTGATTGTGATTTACGAATGTATCCCTTTCGTAAATTTTCTTCTATGAATTTGTCCAGTTCCTTGCATTCCTGAGGTGTAAGATGGTAGATAGGCATTCATTTTGGAATGAAGGTTTCGTCGACTTCGATCTTATGATCCCAAGGACGTCTTGGTGGCATTCTTTCTGATTTCTCTTTACTGAATACCTTAAGAAATTTATGAAATTTTTTTTTTTGGTACTACTTTTAAAGGATCAGATTCCTTCTTCTTGGTTTCTTCTGTTTTGTTGTAAAGATCTTGAGATGTGTTGTGTTTAATATTTATCTCTAGATCTTCTTCATCGTCTTCTGAATCTATATATTGACTAAGGTCAATACTGTTGATCATCTGTTTAGATTTATATTCAGTTAGTTGTATAGCTTGTGATTCTTCATCACACCATTTCAGTGTCTTTCTTTCCCAATCTATGTCTGGGTTGTATTTTCACAACCATGATATACCTATAAATAGTTCTTTATAGCCTAGGTTGATTATTTTTGGTTTTATTTTCATAATTTTGTCATTGATCTTGATTTTGATTTCGGCATAGTGTGTTGTTTTTGTTCCTGAATTTCTTGATCCATCAGCATTATAAATGTATTGTACTTTTTTTAAGTGGCTTCTTGGTTAATTTTAGATTCTTTACTAAATTTGGTGATATAAATTGGCCACTGGCTCCTGAATCTAGTAATGCTTTGATTTTATGTGTTCCTTTTGGTGTTAGTATTTCTGTTGGGATTAGTAAACATTTTCCTTTAGATGCATGAAGATCAACAATGTTGAGCTGATCTTCAGAACTACTCAAAAATTTTCGTCTTGAGAAAATTCTTCTACTTGTTTGTCATCTATTCCATCTTTGATGGCATAGACCATAGTGTTTGGATCGACTTGTCTTTTCTTTCGACTGATGGTTCTCTTTGTTTTCCCTTTGGATACAAAATTATTTTGCTTGTTCTTTGTGGTGTAACTTCTTCTAGATGGGCATTGTCTGTAGAAATGTCCCTTCTTCTTACAAAAGAAACATTCTCCATTCTTGATTGCTGTTTGCTGCTTGTCAGTAAGTACATTGTTAATGAGGTGTGATATGGCGTCGCTTGGTGTTCTTTCACTGTTATGAACTCCTGGTTCGGAAGGTTGTATATCTTGTATGTCTTCTGATTCATTTTCTTCTTCTTCTTTATTAGAATCCTGCTCATATTCTCCATCAGAGAATCCAAGCTCATTGAAGTAGTTGGCAAGATGATTGATGTCCATATCCCACTTGCTTCTTCTGTATTGAGGTAAGACTGGTTGGGAGGTGATATTTTGATAACGGGGTTGGATTCTGTAGCCCTTTGTTTTCCTTTTTCCTTTCTTCATGTAAGAAATTCTTCCATTGATTGCTGCTCTATATTTGTGTTGTTCCTGAACAATTCTATGGGCATTTCTGGCTGCATTCTTCCACTCTGTAATTGTGTTTGTGGAACTTCTAAGTGCTTTGTGTCTGACAGTGGGGTCAAGTCCATTCATGAAGTATGCCCAAAGGGCCACACTGTCTGTGAGTCCTGCCTGGGAAGCCAAGACTGAGAACTCTGAGATATATTCCTTGATATATCTGCCATGCTGCTGGAGGTTTTGTAATGCCTGTTCAGCCTCGAATGTCTGTTGTACTGGGGCAAAAGACTGGTTGAGGTCATTTGTGAACTCGTCCCATGTTCGTTGAGTTGCATCTCTCACATGCATTGAAAGATAATTCTGTTGCCATGCTGATGCTGCTCCATCAAGTAAAGCAAGGGCGTAGTTGACTTTTGTGGCATGGTCGGTGATGCCATAGGATTTGAAGTATAGTTCAATGAGGGATTTCCAACTTCTGTACTGTGCAAGGTTTCCATAGAACCTCATAGGCTTTGGGTACTCAAAGTTGGTGTTCTGGTTCATAGACATGGTGGTTCCTGAAGGTTGTGGAGGTGAAGGGCTTCTTCTGTAACTCCCTGAACTACCTGAATTTGCTCTTCCTCTCATTTGAGTTCCCAGATCTGTTCCCCAAGATCTGCTAATTGACTGATAAGTTGTTGTTTGTGGTACTGCTGTTCTGGCCAAGGAAGAGAACTGATATTGAGTTCCTGATACTGATTGAGCAGTCATTGCTGAACTGTAAGAAGGTCTTGACTGGTGAATAGATGATGAAGATTGGGATTGTTTTCCTTTCGTTTGAGTGGAGAGATTGAATCTGGCAAGATCCTCAGTGACTTCTTCGACACTTGGTTGTCTTGAGACCTGTTACAGTGCATTAAGTGATGCTGTGAGTCCTGCGAATTGATTTGTGGTAGGTTGCTGGGTCGTCCTCTCTCCTGCCAAAGCTCTTCTATCAAGTTCTTCTTGTATTGATTCAATTTGTTGCTGATCCTCTTTTGAAAAGTCTTTGAGGAGGAAGGTTTTGGGTTGGGTTCCTGCTTGTTCGAGTAATCCAAACTCTGCTGAGTATTCTTCGTTGAGCTTTCTTTGGATTGAAGCTTCAAAGTAGTGGGGTCTGTTCCTTGAGTCTTTGTAATACCACTCTTTTGTTGTTGGGTCTTTAAGGACTCTTCCTCTTGTCGGACTATTGAAACTGATTGTTTTCACAATTTTGAATTATCCAGTTTGGCAACTTTATAACTTTTCACTTCTTAATAAATTTCCTTCCCTTTCAATAACTGAGCATCCACAGCAATGTCTCTTCTCAGCAGTACTTTTCAATGGAAATTTATATCCTGATAGATTATAGCTCTATCTAAGTGTAATCACTTCTTTATCATGAGTGTGATTCCCTTCACTCGTTGAAATATCCTCCAGAGTCAAAGCTCCATTAAGGAATTTCCTCTAGATTGCAGGATTACAATCCTCAACTAATCTGCACTAGTTGGCAATGCGCACCTACTCTCTTTCTAATGCTAATTTCAGAAACTAGGACCCAAAATTAAAGCACTAGCTGCTCAAGTAGGGCTTCTTTCAGTGATCAATGCTGAGCAGCTGAGACAAGGTAACAACTCCATGCTACAGAGAAGGATCGTTTCTACTTAATGTTATAGTGAGGCCACTTCAGTCTGTAAAGAGGCCCGATACGTATCCGCAGATCGTATCAAAGGAGACTTCTCATGTACTAATGGATAGATTACCTTTAAGCACTGACAGAGTCAACACATCAAGATAACTATTACTTATAGTCACACAATACGTCTACTTCCTCAATATAAAGACTTATAGCAACTTAGAGAGCGATAGGGATTATAGAGACAACTTAGATCATATCACTAATTGTTGATAAAGACTTATATTTGAGTCTCCACCTAACCAAGTAGAAACGATGCTTTCTACTTGTTAGTGTCAACAACTTATATACTTTACAGTGTATCTAAATATATATCTACATTAGAACTTTCTGGAAGTTCTTAAGGTACCGAGGCTCAACTTGGAGATTGACTTGGAACAAAGGAAGCATGATTCTACTAATAATAGTTCAATACAAAAAGTTCTTTATCAAAGAAGTCTTCTTTTCTAATAATAGTATGAAAGCTTATCAATCCATAAAAGTTGTATGACTTTTGATATTACATAAGCATAGTCGATGTCAGAAAGATATAGAAGTAACAAACAAACTAAAGACTAAAGCTTTCAGATAAAACAATGAACAAATAGATTGAAAACATAATTAGTAAATGTATAGCAAACATTTACTAAGTTCATAACACATGGTATGTTTAGTACCAATAGAAGGGGTGGGTGATGGGGGCTTGCAAATGAAGTTGTTTCAGTCCTCAATGTCAGTGAAGGGACTCTCAGATGCTTCACAAGGGAGGGTAGAAGTAGGCACTAAACTAGCACTTGAATGGCAATGATGAACAATACTGGATTGATGTTGGTGGTAGTCTTCTTGACACCTCTAAAGAAGCTGCTAGATTCCTTGGAGTCTTTCATAGTAAATTAGAACAAGTTTGTGTATTCCTTATACTACAAATAACCTGGCTACTGAGACATAGGTGGTCATTACTGAGAAAGGAAGGTACATAGTACTTATATGGATTCTATCACTGTCACTCCTCTCCTCTGAGACTGGCTCTCTCTCTCTCCTCTCAACCACATCCATTTCTGGTCTATCCCCTCTTCAGCAAAATAGTCAGTATACCACTAAGCACACAATCTCACCAAATCATTGTGGCTTCACAACAATAAATGCCATCCTCTCTGTACATCCCTCAGGTTTGTCCATAACCACTATACCTCCAAATGCCTCTCCTATTGGAAAGCACTTATGAACAAACCCTCATATCAAGGCCACCAATGGCTCCAATTACAAAACCCTGCCCAACAACCTCTTGAACCCAAATACACTAAAGGTGGAACTTGGCTCAACTCAGCACTTGGCAAGAATCCAAATCTGTGCATGCTTCACCTGATGTGTCACCAATCATATACCCATTGGTGCTTTTTAATAGTGCTTCTTCCCTAGGCACTACATTACCTCTTGCCCATGCAGCAAAGCACTTGAAACTTGGGAATACATCCTGACTGATTGCCCCTGCTTTCATTATCCAGTTAGAGACCATACTGGATCATCAACTTCTTAGACTGCAACCCAGCAGTGTTTTCATTCACTGACCAAATCCAGGGACTAATCACCCAGGAAGAGTTCACCACCTGCTGTCTCACTAGGAGAGAGCATATTCATCTAAATAGAGTTCTGGATGTCCACTAAAGGGCTTCATTGCCTTGTAACTAGCTCCCCTACTTCCCACCTCTTCAACTTCTTCTATTGCCCCATAGTTAGCTCCCCTGCTCCTACCCCTCTTTAATTTCCCTAACAAAACTTCCACTCAGTTTGAATTTTCCTTCTTCCCTATACTATCTTGCAGCACAACCCTACTATTCCTCATACTCTTCTGTATCTCCTTTCTTTTCTTTTCTTCTCTCTAGCTTCAGTATTGGGACTGCTATCATGCACCCATTTGTAATAGCCAGTTCTATTGCAATAAACATTGATTTTTAAATAAAAATAAAAATAAAAATAAAAAAGAGAGGAAGGGGAGGATATTACTGGTGCCTTTTCAGCCCAGCATCCTTGATGATGGCCTGTGGACATAGGGGCAGGAGTGGGAGAGAGGGTATGGAAAGGGGAGAATTGAAGAGAAATAAAATCATAGAGATGGAGTCTATGATCTTGATATGGAACACTTTTGTTGTGCAATTATTTGGAATGCACAATGGATTGGAGGATGTTAATGATGTGGTCAGTACCCTCAAACATTGATAACTCACCATTGTTTGCCCAGTTGATAAGGAAACTTCCAGAGAAGCCAAGGAGAGACATTAAAAAGTTGAGTTCCATTTGGTCATTGGTGTTAGTGACATCAATGTCACAAAGGGCATCACATATTGTGTCACAGATTGCTGACCAATTCATTCCACAGGTCTGCTGCACTTCAGGGTTCTGCTGTGCAATTGGCTGAGCAGATGTAGGGGTGAAAGTAGGGAGAGTAGGGAGGGAGTCAGATGGTTGGGATTCACCCCAGGCTGTCCCAGGAGTGCATGGAACAAAACCATAGGACATGGCAATGGTTTGAGATTGAGTTAGCACCCTGTGAGAGGAAGGTACTATTTCAGGAGAGAGGTCAATTTCCTCTCTAACAGGGGCAAGGAAAGGATGGATGGACCTTGGGGTACTGAGGTCTTCAGATGCTTGTTCCTCTTCCTTTGCACTGTGAACTGAAGAGGCAGTGTCATCATCATCAGTGACTTTGAGGGATTTTCTTGTCTGAGTGGACAAGAAATTATCAGTAGACATGGAATGTTTACTTCCAATAGACAGGGTAGGGGAAGGGGGATTGCAAGTACATATAAAGTTATCTCTGTTCTTCATACCAGAGAATGGGCTCTCAGAAGCTTCATGAGGGAGTGTAGAAGAAGGTGCTAAACTAGCACTTGAGCAGCAGCAGGAGAGTTTTGACTTTATGGTTCTCAGAGCACCTCCAATGACTCCAGAAGAGTCCTTGGAGCTCAACATAGTATCTAGAATGGTTTGTATTCCTTTTCTGAAGTACAAATAACCTGGCCACTGAGATAATGGTGGTGGTTACTGGAAAAGGAAGGTCAGCCTCAAGAGGTGTTGGGAAGACTGAGTTCATGGATGAGTGCATGATAGATAATGTTGGTGCAGGATGGTTGGGGAGAGTCCATAACACCTTCTAAATGAAGCCCTTAGTACACATATCCTTGAATGCTGTCTTTTTTAGTGATGGTAAGAGCAATTTAAGTGATTCAGGTAGGAAATAAGAGACTATTAGGATGATTGGAGGTATAGTGAGGAGTGTAGTTGACAATATTAGTAAAGAAGGGAAGAGTCTTGGCATCATCATCCTTGTCAAGGGTATCATAAGCCTTAAAACATGAAGGACTTCAAGTTTGAGATAGCAATCTGAATGATACTGTCACTTGTTGGTCTATCATTGTGGTTGGAACAGCAGACACACCTGCTATGGCAATAATTAGTGGTTTTCTTGGTCATACAGGTGTAAAGGACTGTTGGAAATTCTGTAATATGCCAGCTCAGTGAATGGCTGATAGAACAACATACTATCTAGTTCTCAAGAAGCCTGACAAATATGACATCAAGAACTGCAATTTATTGGACATATGACTCTTGGACTGGGACTCAAAGTTTTCTCAAGCTCATTATGACCACAACCTCTGGGAGGTTCTTGACACTGGACAGTGGCTGACTATAAGACAAAATGATGTGATACTGGTATCACAAAGCAGAGTGTCTTTAGTGATATCATTACAGCTTTTAGTTTACCTGGCTTGTTTCCCCTTGATTCCATGCACCTCCTGGCTTTGAATATTCCTGAGGCCCTGATTGGCCTTGGGTGGGGAACAATCATTTTACAAAATTACATCTAGTATCTCCAGATTTGCCTCACAATATTCCATATGGTATATCAAATGGCTCTTCACAATAACCTTTTGATAGCAAAGCTAGCTTATCCAGTTCACATTCGAGATAATTATTACATATTTATTCAATAAGACAGGGTCCTTATTGACTCATCAGCCCAATCCATTAGTACACCGTGACACATAATGTCATACAGAGGGAGACTTATTAGTCGAAGAGTCCTTCGAAGAAACTTTAACTAAGTCCGATCCTCCTGGTGTAACTGCCTTCCCCTCACCCTCAGGCAAGCCCTCGTGCTCCTTCCTCAACGACTCAACAGAAGGCGCTTGTTTACCTCCAAGGAACAGCTTTCCGCCAGGGGCATCCTGCAACGACCGGATTATCACATCCCGCTCAAACAAATACTTGATATCCTCCAATGCATAACCACTCGTTTCAGGGAGACAGATGTACGTCCATAACGCCATAAACAAGCAGCAGAATCCGAAGAGTAGAAACGTGCCATACTTGATGGTGTTGAGCATAATCGGCGTCAGTTTGGAGATGGTGAAAGAGAACAACCAGTTCACGCCGATCGCGATGGAAAGGGTGGCTGGTCGGACATGATTAGGTGCAACCTCTCCAGCGACAACCCATCTAGAAAAGCGAGATGATCCGGAATGGTTCATGCAAAGTAATGTTGAGGTTACTCACGGTAACGGACCCCAGCCAATGCAGTAAAACACCGCATACAAGTAAACTGCAACAATCGAGACATAACTTGCGGGGACTGTCTTTCCACTAGTATTAATCCCGCTGTATCCTCCTAGCCAGAGCATCATGGCGCCTTGACCAAGACCACCAACGATCAGACACCGCTTACGACCGAACCCTTCGACAGCAATAGCAAGGACAATTGCTACCGAAATGGCCTGAGGATGACACTCAGGTCCTAGCCCAGAGTGAGAGATTAACGTCGAACGTACCTTGACGACACCATAGACACCGGTAGCCAGAAGTTCGGCCGTGGTCCCTTGAATTCCAAGTCCTGCGAATATTTGTGGACTGAAATAGTTGATGGCGTTTGTGCCAGTCCACTATACAGAGTAGTTAGGCATGCCATAGGTGAAGGAACGCATATAATGACTTGCCTGTTGGAAAAACATCACCAGTGATGGTATGAAGCACCTCAAGGCGATAGCCCGCGATTCTCCCATCCGACGGACCTGCTGCAAGATTGACAACTTCTCCTTGCCAACAAACTCTCGCTTGATTTCTTCCAGTGTCATCATAACCGTTGGGTCGTTCACATCCTTGCCACTCGTGCGCGCAAGTACCGCTGCAGCCTTCTCATATTGTTCATGTTCGACGAGCCATCTTGGGGATTCAGGCTGAAAAAGCATGGCAACGACGAATAGTACGCCTGGCACCATCCTGCAGATCCAGTCTAGTTAACGAAGGATAACGTAAGTGACGCATATAATCGCTCACTGAACGATAAAGGGAACCCTCCACTGCATCTCCCCAAAAGCCATATCCTTCGACGCACTGTAATTAACCCAAACTAAATTGCGAATGATCAAGCACCTTAAACCACACAAATAACGAATCAAACTCACAACTCAACATGATCCCAATGTTGTTCGCCAGCTGCACCATACCCGTACACCGTCCCCTGATACTCCTCGGCGTACACTCCGACACATACGAAGGCACGAGCGCAGAGACCATCCCCACCCCAACTCCCCCCAAGAACCTACTAAAGTAGAGTACTCGCAAACCGACCTCTGGTGTACTCCCGAGTCCAACAATGCATTGAATCAAGCTTCCAACGAGGTAGATCACCCCCGAAGCGATCAGGGATGGTTTCCGACCAAATCGACTGGAAATATACCCGGTTCCCAGCGCGCCAAAACTACGAACACACCCTTCGTCTCAGTGGATATTGCAAAGTATGTGATCAATAGTGACCTACAAGCACCCAGCCTGCAAAACCGAGACGATATTCCCATTCAGGTCCGCTCGTTCCGCCGCGCTTTCCTTATCCAACCCAAAATACTGCTGAAACGACTTGAGCGCGAGAACGCCTCCAATGAGACCTCTGCGAAGGAAATTTTCATGCATCAGTACAGATATTCTCACAACAGACAATGAACAGTACACTTACATGTCCCAACCGTAGAACACGCTTCCGAGCGACGCCGAGGCAGATAGTAGATAGGCATTCTTGAAACTCGAGATCTCTTGCAGATGGTTTTGGAACATCACGGGTAGGACGAGCTTTAGCTAGAGAAAGAGGCAGAAAGCTCGGCGAGTCTTTACCTGGAAGGCTGGGTACCAGATGACCGGTAGGTCCGTGAAGCCTGTGAAACGAAAGGAGGGTGGTGCATCTGCAGCTCCTTTAGGTCAAACAGGAATAAGAATGAGGCCAAGTGGAAAAAGACATGTGGGGCGAAATGTACTCCGAAGCACGCCCTTCCTTCACGCGTGATCAGAGCGCGGGTGGACTATTTTCGATCATATTACATTTTGTTGAGCTCAAAATGGCCAAGTACTTCCTCGTGGGACCACGAATATATGACTCCATGTGAACTTTGCGTCGGGAAAACAATCCAAGTCAAATAACAATACAATTACGCCATAAATACAATACCTCGTGTCGTGTATTGGTATAAATCGTCTTCAGGAATCACAGCATATACAATCTATCGTACACCAGTATCGTTATACCGGAAATCCGCGCCTCCCGTCATAATATGCGCTAAAATATTTGAAACCAAAGAGTCGTGTAGTGGGTATCACGCCGTGAGGAGGGGGGTCAACTGTGTATGGTGCCTTCTTTGCGAAGTCTGTCGAAAAGCCCGAGGGGGCGAAGCGATATCAGCAGTAACTGGATGAACCATATCAGGAGTGGGTGGCCTTCCTGAACCCAGGGGATGTAGTTTCGGATCGGTATACCTAGTGCGACGATCGTTATAGTGTCGTTGATGTGCTATATCATCTTGAGCAGTGCCGTGCTCGCGTTCACGCTTCCCCTTAGCGTCCCAACCCTGCAAAGAACCCATTGTAGGAGTGTTCGTAGTCGCAAAACGCCTGGTAACTGCTGCCACAGGAGTATCAGGGACAGTAGAAAGAGTGGTATCGGGCGTAGCCTTCTCGAGATCGGCCGGCGGCTGAACCTCCCCCTTCGTCTGCACCCACTCCCTCACAGAGAACGGGGGATCCGGGGTCAGGTATATCGGCGACAAAGTGCCCTTCCACGAATTCACTGAAACAACGAGCAACAACAAAGTCGCAACAAACGACATCCACGGCTACAACATCAACACGACGTAGACCACAAACAAAGTCTCAGACTTCATTACAATAATAAACGAAAGAGAACGCAACGTACCAAAGGACCCCATCGAACCTTCCACCCAGCCTTTTTGAACCTCTCCTCTGCAGTACTCCACATCGCGATCATAAACACAAACGCCAGAGCCGCAAACACAAACGAGCACCACGCAAAAACTGCGAACACGGACAACGTTCGCCGGCTCCTGCCATGAAGGATCGGCAACAACGCTATCAACGTCATAAATACCGCAATCGCAGCTTCATAATGGAGCAACGTCAACGAAGTCCTCATGGAGGTGGTTACAAGAAACGAGAAACACACCAACTGGATAGAAAGCAAGCGCTTTGGTCACTGGGATTTCGATCTGAGGTTCCCAAGTGTATCCCAGCCTAAAGTCAAGTATAACCGCAATATTAGCATACCCGACAGCAATACCAAAACCTGCAAAAACAAAACTCACCCCCACACATCCGAACAAACATTCCCTTCATCCAAACACCACCCCCAAATCCCAAACCTAACTCCCCCTGCCTCCGAAGCCCAAAGAAAATACAACGACCCTACAAACGGCAACGAAAATGTCGTCACAGTCCTATCACCATCACAAAACAAACAACACGCATGCACCTTTCAGCCCAACTTTCCAAGGAAGAAAGGAAAACCGAAACCCAACAGCGGACTTACAAAAGAACAAACGCCGCGAATGTCAACAGAAAGATCGGTACGACAGCACAAAGCGTTTTCTCTGTCTTCCTCTTCGAGCCCTGACCCTTCACGTTCTTGGAATCTTCCATCTTCAGGCTTCAAGTACGACGGTGAGCGCGGAGACTTAGGCTAGCATATACACCCAACACCCGTGGAATAGTAGTAGGCTTTATATATACCCCAAGTGTTTAGTCTCTGGTGCAGGTGCACCGTCCCCTCGAGGAACTAGTAATTGATTCTGGGGGATCCAAAAGATGAAGGAGTCAATGAATGCAACACCACCCGCAGCGTTTCACTGGCGTTTGGAATGCGCTCGCGCGCGAGGTAGCTGCGAGGCGAGTAGCAGTGGCTACAAGGTTGCAGAGGACAACGTCAAGCGAGTACAAGATAAGGTGTTGTTGATCATCAGATGTGCTAGTGTGTGACCCGGCCACCCTGACGTGACGTTAATCTGTCAATCTCAGCAGACCTCGAGTCCCACAATAGTGCCTAATGATTCGTCGATTCCTATTTGCATTGCATTCGAACTATCGTACACAAGTTCAAGAACCACCTAAGCTTACACTTCAGTACTTACCAAGTACCAACAATAAATAAGTGACGACAGCGCTGTTCGTTATTTACAAATCGAAAAGATTGGAAGGAGGAAATCAAGCTCGCAGAAAGAGATAAACAGACAAGGAAAGGGTGGTGAAAGTCTATCATACTTAGATAGATATGACGCACAGGGGACGGAAACAGAGATGTGACGGAACGAAGAATACAAACACGAGAAGTGGGAATAACATAAAAGCGTGAAGAATATAAAACGAGGCAGAAGATGAGAAATGACATAACCCTTCCTATATATACATGATACACAAGAAACGGCAGAGAACGGAGAGAAAGAGTAAGAGAGAAGAACAGACAAATAAAACAAATGCTAAGGAGAAATATTCGTATAGGCAAAAGAGAAGAGGTCACAGATATAGAAACAACTTGGAGACAGAGAGGATCAGAACAAATACGAGATAGTGATCACAAATTTGACAAGACCGTCCATCCTCGGAACCGTATCACGGCGATATTGAAGGCATGTATAACAGTGGTAATCCTGGTCGACCGGGTTCCAGTGTGAGAAGTGGGTTAGATGCAGCACGAGAAGTAAGGATCATGGATGGGAGGCTGTTGAAACTTGTTGAAAGCGATACAGTGATATTCGGGGCTAAAGAGAAAAAAAATTGGTGGGTTGCAGTGGGTGAACACAAGAGACACGATGGAAAAAAAGAGGGGATGAAGATGTTTTGCACAGGTTGGATGGCGTGGGTGGTGGTACAATTGCAGACAAATCCCGTTGATACAAGAAACTTGGCGAGCAAGGGGAAAATAAAAGATTGACGAAAAAAATGCATGCTCATCGTCATCGAGTCGTGGCCAGTCGTGTATCGTAACGATGACTCCCTTTCTTGGTAGACCAACATCGGCACAGCACATCATGTATGCGCAATGTCAATCCCCGCGCCCAAACTCCGGCCATCGTGCCTTTTACCAGGACTCTGGGCGAGACCCATTGAATGACGTAGTTGCTCTTCTTCAAATAGCTTCCTTCCCACGTCTGCTCGTAGGCTCAAGTTCGGTTTGTGGGTAGGCGGTCCCCTAGACGGAGACGGAGAGGCGTTGATAAATTCGTTAAAATTGAAATCCGTCGTTCCCCCAGAACTGTATATTGTCTTCGGGCTCTGCGGTACGTCTTTTCGCAGCGGACTCTCCGGCATACGGGACGGTGGAGGTAAGGAGGGGGGTGGTAACAGTTGGTCCGGCGCAGCCGAGAACGACGGCGTTCGAGAACCATGTAAACTTCCACTATTTCGAGAACCCATATCACTACCGGTACTGGAAGTAGTCAAAGTGTAGGTGCCGTCACTTCCTCGCGCTAGTGTCGCCTGCCCTCTAGAGTTGACGGCCGGCGTGTCATCCTGAACCATCACGTCTGGAGCGCTAGAAGAGGGGAAGAGAATACGCCCCTTGCTTCGCAAGGCGGTCGAATCACTACCGAGGGAGCGGTAAGTAGAAGGATCCCTGGGTTTAGGGGTAGGTCGGGCAGGCGACGGAGAGGTCGCAAGGAATAACATAAGGTCTGCTGCTTCATTATCTGTAGGCGCAGGCCGTGGCGTCGAATGTTGGACAGTGGCAGGTGGGGGGCCTGAAGGCGGTGTCTGCTGTCGGTACGATGAATCAGTGCCTGTCATTGTGGTCACGGAAGAAATTGAGCCTGGGGGACTCGCGGCCGATGTTGATCGGGCAGAGCTCTGAGCGAAATGGGAATACGAATAGGTAGAGCCGGTTTCAGAGCCATCAATACTTGATCTCGGGGATGAGGCGCTTCCGTGGATAGAAGACCGATGATTCAGGAGTAATGAAGTGAGGGTGGCGGCCGCCTTCATGTCAACGTCGCCATCAGCGTCTAGGTCATGGCTTCGTTGTTTCTCCTTGCCTTTACCGAGAGACGCACGTTTAGCTTTGCGTTTTTCCGGTGAAGTTAGAGTCTTTTTGTCGGGTTGTTTGGATTTAGAATGGGTGCGACTGCCATCAGCAGCTGACTTCGGTGATGGTTTGACCGTACGGACCCTCGGTGATGGGGTAGGCCGCGAAGGAGGAGGAACGGGTGGATCATTAGCATTATGAACAGTTCGCGCAACTGGGGTGGGTGGGGCCAAAATGGACGTGTACAAGCTTTGTCCGCTAGCAGAACTTCTCCCAGAGGCCGCAGAGGACCGGTTACCCGTGCCGGTCGAAGATCCGCTAATAGTGGAGTAATGTGTGCGAGGGGAAGAGGTTGAAGCTGGAGGGGGCATGCTGTTCGAGACACCCCTTCGAGCAACGGAGGCGCCGGCGCCAGTTGCACTAGATGGTGAAATGGAGGCGTTGCTAAAATGAGTGTTGGAAGTTCCGGGCTTGCGCTTCGCGGCGATGGTGCGGTTGAAGGAGGGGACTTGATTCTGGCTCAGGAGCTGGCCTTCGAGTTCGCGGAGGGGGACATGGGAGATGTTGTGGGTAGCCTTGTATGAGGCATAAGACAAGCGCGCACGCAGAGCACGAGTTACCTGTGGATTGTGTGTGAGCATGGGGGTTTAGGGTTTCACAGGAGATAGGAGAAGTGGCCGAGTTGAGTCGTGCGGACAGCGTGAGCATGGAAACGGGTCAGGACTACCCGTACCGGACCCCACATGATGGGATTTGGCATCACGTCGAAAGGCCTCACGCGCAGAACGACGCGTCGCAGAGGAGCAGAGTGAACGTACCATGGATATTTCAGCCCTTGCGAGGAACTTTTGGACGGCCTTCTTCCTCATTTCTCGTTCGTGGGAGTCAAGGGGCGAGCAGGGTGGGGACTGGTCTGTGATTTGACCATGGGAGAGATAAGGCATAGGTGGAGAGGGGGACGTGGCGGAGGATGTTGGGGTCGCCATGACGCGTGTGGGGTGGACAGCTGTTGCTGGTGATGTAGAGCGCTCGTCACTGAGGACGGCGAAGAGGAAGGGTGGAGGACGTCGAGATTCGCGTTGGTGGCTGAGTAAGTAGTGAGGAGAGTGTGGGTGTGCTTGGGAGCTAAGCCCTGTCAAACGCGACGACGCGTATCGGCAATTTCCGGGTTTCGGCTTCCAAGCGCCTCCGCCGGTCCACTGCACCGGCTGTTTTGTAAATAAATATGCAGGCGATGCTCCGCAGAATGCTGGCGAGAACGCTGGCCTGCAGACGCGCTGGCAGTGCTGGACGTGTTTTGTGCGGGCAGATGAGGATTCTCCGAAGGAAGAACGCAAGGAGGTCTATCTGATCAGGATCAGATGACTCGGCAGAATCTGGTAGAATCATACGAATGACATCAACTCCTCGCCCTCAATTGGCTCAGTACCTGGGTAAATATCCCGACAAATCAGTCCACCTCTCTTCTCCTTCTACATACCTATCTCATCCCAGTACCACCGTGGCAGGAATCCAACCCTGTCTTCGCCATGTACTACATCCGCCATCTCCATCCCGTCTAAACAACGCAGCTTGATCCCTGTCCCAGGAGAAAATGACACTCTCCACACTTTCGGTCCGGACGACATATCATCACCTGGAGAGTCCGCCATAATGGAATCCCGTAGAAATGTCAAGAATCGGTTGCCCCAATCAAGACACAGCAACGGGTCCCATGCACCAGGCTTGCCGCGTACAAGACGTGGTATCTCGACTGTTTTGAATGGTTGCACCATGCTTACAACACCGGCAGGTGTCCGAAATCCCACAATAATTTCCTAATTCATACCATAATGTACCATTAGCACATGCTGCAAATCTAGGCATTGCGACTCACAGGAACCCCCAATAGAAACGATTGAAAATAGAACTTGAGCAGTTTCCTTGGCAAGGCGTAAGTCGCTTGTCAAACAGAGTCACTGCTTGACTGCTCACTTTTCAAACCGTGCCTCGTCATGTGGTCCACGGATCGTGAGCGACGTCTTGAGCTCTACAAACGTGTCTGGCTGCCCCGTGTACTTGTCTATTCCAACGCCGATTAACTCAGCCTAGCTGCGGCATTGCATCTTCGACTGACAGCTTACCTCGAACGCAGTCTACTTCACCCCCAATCAATATACGTGTATTGCCGAGCTTGGTCCGCACCACGCTACACCACTGAACATTGTTGTTCACATCCCCACCCCACCCAAAGGGGACACGCGATGTCGGATCTGGGTTTGGTCGACGCGGTGTATCGGCGGTGCAATAAGACTCGAAAGCGTAGCCGTAATACGTCTGCATTAATTGCCTCGCATTCATATTCTGCCTAATAGTCGAATATTAACTCCCGTCACAAAACACTAAGCCACCAGGGTAAAAAACGCCACTCACTTGTCTTGAACGCGCGTATCAGACACATACTCTTCCAAATACAAAGTCCCATTCACGTTCATCACGTTCAATTCCCAGCCGTCCCGCTCTTCATATGGCGCTGTCAGTATCCTCCCCGAATTAAGCTAGAAATTAAAGCAAAAAGATCAACAACACACAACTCACTTGGTCATAACACCTCGCCAACTGACCACACCCAGCTCCTTCACTGCGCCTTGACGCGCGGGGTCCCTCCGCACCCGCGAAAGCGCCCTCAACAAGCTATCAATCCTCCCGCGTTCCTCCACCTGCTTGACCCACTTCTCATATCCATAATTGAGCTTCGCACCACGCGGTGGCTCAACATAGTACCTCAGTGCCGAATTATCAAACGCCAGCACTCTGTCTTCCGAATACGAAAATGTCGTAAGCTGTGTAGGCTGCTGGAATGGAGTCTGGGCAACAGTCCGTGAAAGCGGTTTCGTTGTATCCGGATATAACAGTATTTGTTCTTGTCCTTGTTTTCTTTCGAGAGCGTCTTGCCCTCCCGGTTCGCGCGTATCCCGCACCTCGGATCTTTGCCTCTTGGCCTCGTGGATCTGTTCGACGTGGGCCTGATCATCTCTATCGCGTTTGAGGCTCATTTCGGTAACGGAGACGAAGAATGGAAAAGACGCGTGGAAAGGGATCAACAAGAAAACAAACGAAATACAGGGTCGGTTGGCCTTTGTTTGTCCCGACACCCTCCTTATTACCACCTGCCGCTTTCGGGCATACTCCCAAAATAACCTTCCCCACCCTCAGGGTCAACCCTGATGCAATTAAGCCAGAACGCGAAAAATGACATTATGATCGAGAGTAAAAGCCCAGAGAAACGTGACACCTGTGTATATGCTACAGTATGGTCCTAAGGTAGAGAAAAAAAGAGTCCCAGAGTCCATCATCATCAAATATCACAGATGCAATGCCTGCTTGAACGCCTCCCACCGAGATGGAGTCGAAGGCATGTAAATCTCCCATCTACCCACACAATCAATCCACGCGCACACCACACCAAAGCAAGCAGCAACTCACCTTACAACCAACTTCCCCCTTCTCTCCGTCCCTGGAACTGGCATCCCAGCCCCAGGAAACACCGCACTCCCCGTCACATCACCATCCTTCCTAAAGTCCACCTCAAACATCGACTCCTTCCCATCAATCCCCTTCACATAAACCACACCCGGCTCCTTTTTCAACCCTTCGACCCACGGCAACCTCACATCCAACATCAAATCCTCCTTCACCCTCACAAACCGATCATGCTTCGCTTCTTCAATAATAAACACAATATCCTGCCTCGTACCATCCTTCCTCTCGTGCCCGGCCCCTCGGAAGATGATCTGCGTCCCATGCACACTCCCAGGTGGAACGTTCACATCCAAAATCACGGTTTTCCGTTTCCCGTCGAGCTTGCATCTCACAACGCGGAACCGAAGCTTCTTCCCATGAAAAAGTTCATCAAGGGTAAGACGAACAGTATACGTCCACTCCTTGGACAAACCAACCGCGCGTGCGAGGGGACTATCATACTCAGGTATCAGCGTCCTGTCTTCGTGCTCGTCTTCGCCCTTGCGCATCTTGGGATCCTTACGTCGACTCGACCCGGTTTTTTCATCTGGAGGTCTGCCTGGGGGTGAAGGCGTAGTCGGCTTGGGGTTGGGGCCATCAGCAGCCGTTTTGGGGCATTCGCCACAAGGCTCGTTACGCAACTCCTCAGGCGGTGTAATTTCTGGATTGTCGTAAGCTGAGACTTCAGATGATGTATAAGACGTAAACGAAGGCGTGCTGTCGTTGGTATCCGGTCGTTGAGCGTAATGTTCCCTGTGATGATGTTTTTGTGTTTGTTCTGGAAGGCTGTCCGTAGATGATGATTGGACAGAAGTGCGACTGGAGGCAGTACTGAGGTTTTCGCGCGATCCGTCGCTTTTGTAAGAACTAGATTTTGACGAGGACCGGGAAGACGAGGACGTTGAAGATGAGGATGAGGACGAAGATTTTCGTGAAGACGACGAAGATGGTCTCGACGAGCTTTGAGACCTTTCCGAACTCGACTTTTCACTTGAGGACTCTCCCTCCTTACGTCCACTATTATGGCGAGATCGGTCCACGTTTTCGGTCCTGTCACTCGAGTGCGTCAATTTCGTAGTATCCTTTTCCTCATTTTGCCTTGTCCTCGAACGAGAGGAACGATGACCGTCGTCAGGCGAATCAGAATTCGAAGATGCCGAGTTGGATTTTTGCGGTGAAGATGAAGATGAAGGTGACTGCCTCCTCGCCTCACGGCGACGTTCACGAAGAATCGCTCGGTACGCAGCACTAATCTATGAACCCGCTTAGTTCCGAGTCTCGGTTCGCTAAAGGCAAAGACAAGTACCTCCATAAACTTTTTCGTCGCTGTCTCCTGATCGTCAAGTTTCCTATCCGGATGCCACTTCTTCGCCTACAACGTTAAATAAGCTCCTGGTACCAATATCCATCCAGAAAATTATAACACACCATAACCCTATAAGCCGCGCGAACCTCCTCCTCCGTCGCCCTCGACGAAACCTCCAAAACATCATAGGGGCTCATCTCGCTGAACTTCAGAAATAAAAAGGTGTCACGAGTGTTTTTTTAAAAAACAGGAAGAGGTTCACGGAGAGACTAAAGGTACGACTAAAGGTGAGGAGGAGGAAGAACAGGAGAGAGTACAAAGCACAACCTACCTACCAATCGAACCTGACAAGGTTTTATGGGGCGGGCGGGACTCGGGAGTACGCGCTGTGTTGGGATCACCACGAGGCAGTCAGGGAATCAAACACTCAGTCAGGGAATTTCACTTGAGACGTAGGGTCGGTATAGCGCTTCATATATGCACATTCTGATTGAGTAATAAGCCTTCCAACCAAGCGTAGGACCATTTAGTGGGACGTGTGGATCAGTCCTTGAAGTGCTCAATGCTCAAACGCTCTTGCAGCGTTAGTACGGGATCGTAAAGCCATTCATTGTCTTTTAAAGGGACACCAGCGTCGTCGTTTCATGATTGATATAGCTTCGCCAGGTGCTGTTGAAGGCAGTCATTGTCCTCATAGCGCAACACCGGTTGCGCGCGCCACTGCTTCGTGCATGGCCAATATGCTTCAACGACGGGCCTACTCTTGCTCTTCCTTATTCTTTCCTTGTCATGGATAGACTCCCTCCATGTTTATTTATAGCCTGTGGGTATATATTACCTGACCCGGAGAAACACCTACACGTCCCGGCGAAAACCTTAATATAGTAATCTCTTCCTTGTCCAAGTCATGCACCACAATCAAGGAATATTACTTACGGAGCGAAATCAATAAATTCAAGAACAAGAACACTGGGGTGTTCAATAAAAGGAATAGCCTATGGTATTAATCCAAAAAAATGAACAAGTGTCTAAATAATATAACCGGGCGGAACAAGACCAGACGTGCTCAGAGCACCAAGTCAAAGGTGAACGATGGTTGATATTTCATACTAGCCCACTTCCAGCCATCTTGACCGTATCAGTTACAGCTCTGACCACCTCTCCCCAAACTCGCCTCAACAATCCAGCCTCAACACCACCTAACCGCCGCCGCACCAATTCCGCATTCGTGATTGCGGCAACCCCTCCTGCCCCACCCGCATTTGCGATCCTTGCTGCCCTTCTCCGCTTCCTGATCAAGAAGCTCGCAAGCGGCAGCACCACGAAAAGCAGGAATAACGTGGTCAGGCGACCTGTCGTCAGATACGGTTCAATTGCTGCTTTCACCAGAGAGTAGGTGCTCAAGCGATTGACAGCGGTTGACTGGGCAACCGGAGGAGCGCGAGGAAAAGTGGAGGGTCGTACTACGGATGTGCTTGATGATGATTCCGTCCGCGATTTTCGTGTACGCGAGTTGGATGAACGAGCATGTCCATTTTGAGCTTGGAGGGAAGGAAGACGAGGGTTGCGACGTTGGGCAGCCGCTCGGGCTGTCGCGTCACTTTTGGATGAATTGGAGGAAGAGCGGGAGTGTGTGTGCGCCAGACCATTGGCGCGGTTTGTTGGTACAACTGTGTGGGTCGAAGTGGTAGATAGTGATGAGGAGGATGAAGAGGAAGGTGCGGGCGAATGAGGACGAGGAGTTGCAGAATCGAAGTTATCTTGTAGAGGGAAGGATCGTGGGGAACTGTGGGATGATGAGGATTGAGCATGCAGAGTTTTGAGTTGTGATTTCATCCGCTGTTCGAAGGGGGATTAGTAACAGTCATTTATAATTATAACGGTGCTCCATACCCCGCGCGTTTTGGGCGAAAGCTCACTCTCGTATTCAAGAAACTCAAACGCATAGTCCCACTGTTGTAGTTTTGGCAGGACATGCAAGCAATACAAGTCCAAAATCTTGGCATACCCATCCGTCCCCTCGTCCACGGAGATTGGGATAGGATCCCTCCTGGCCAACCAGTCCTCGATGATGACTCGACCAAGGTCAGGACACTCCACTCTTAGGCTAGCAAGCACAAGTGTTGCCAAGACCTGAGGAGGAATATACGCGGCGTTTGGACCTGGCATTACAGAATCCGCGGGCGTAAAGAGCGACAGGGTGCGGTTGTAAAACTTTGAGATGAGCGCATGCGGAGTCTCTGACAGATTTGCATGGAGGGGGTCCGGAAGAGCCGCTTTCTCAGTTTGTGAGTGGTTGGTGGCATATACTGTAGATTCTAGTGTGATGCGTAGGATATCCCACTTCCGGCGGTCATCTGTGAATGTGTCTGGGATGGACGTGGGCGGTGGCCGTAGAATGGCAAACGCGGCCTCCAATAGGGTGTACGTCAGCCGTATATCCCTGTGAAGAAATGCGCGTGTGGCGCGATTGTACAAGGATCGCAGAGTGGCTGCAGAGCTCGCGGGCATCGACTGCGAGGACATGGATGGCGTAGGCGAAAGTGCGGACGACTTGGAGACACAGGACGGGATGACGACGGTCTTGAGTGAGACACGCGCTGGGCCGTTGTGAGTAAGAGTGGCCGTCGTTGTGGGCATTGCAGGCGGCACTGCAGGGAACGATGAGGAGAGGGAGATGAACGCAAGTACAGCGTTTTGGTCATGGTCCACCGCCGGCTATCGTATTCACATGTTCCCGATCAACCCTTAGTCAGCCGGTTGCCCTCTCCCCACCTGCCCTCCATTCACCTTTGCAAACTCCGGCGTCACTCCAGAATCCACTCCCGAGCGAGACTGTTTTACGTGCGTTCCTCGTTGATCAATCGTACATTGCAACCCTGGGCAAATCCTTTACTCTAGTTACCTGGCTGATCTCAACATATCTCAAATATACGTCATAATGATGGGTGGACTACGCCTTTCATGATCCCCCTTCCTCCATCAGATAGAATCGTTGATTCTCGGTTTGGAATTCGTTTACAGAACCTTCAAGCCTTACTCCTCCCCCCAGCCTTCTTGGAAGTTCAAATTAAAGAAACCAAATGTGGTTCTTCCATACTCCATGGCATCTAACTGATGCTGACGCACACTCCCATTCTTGATGCCTTGTCTTTCTTTGTCCAGGCCAGTGCGGCGGGATATCCGGACGTTGATCAGCACCACTAGCGCCCAAACCAGCATAATTCACGGGCACCGTTGTTGGTCACAAAGCTCCCAGTATGCACTTGTTCTAAGGGTTAACAAGACAGGTGTAGCTTACGGCAAAGCAACTGGAAGTACACCCCAAATACAATATCAGCCTATCATCCGCAGAAAAACCCCTCCGTGACCCGAGGCAAGAACAAAAATACAGCCGAAATGTGAATCGCTGCTAGGATATACATGAAATCCAAAAGCTCTTATTGGACCAGATATGGTGCCAAAGGGAGCAAGAAAGTACCACCCCTGGCCCTTCTCAAACTTTACAATGACTTCCACGGAATGATTGTAAGGTATTTCTAGTATGGCGGTGACGAATGGAAGGATGGCAAGTTGAACATCTGTGAGAGCTTGGTACGTCGCGAAACCTCAGTGTCCGGCGTTCACCGATGAAGTAATGCAGGAGCTAGCTCAGGTAAGTTGCTACGCGGTGAGGCGGCTCACCGTTATAGGATCAGTACTACTTCATGGTCAAGGATGTATATAGTACAGAACATGTGGAAGAGCTCAACTCCCCATCGAAGTCGATATATCAATAATGACAAGCTATTTTTAGAGCCACAAATCATGTCATAAATGGACACTACTTTTAAGTTTAACTACATAGGGTCTCAGTTCTTGTGATAGTGATGAACATTCATGTTGAGCTTTCAGTAGTATAAGATGAGCGCGGGCCAGCTGCAATGATGAGTGTGGTCCCCAAATACTACGGTATCATAAGTTGTCTTCCGGTCTCACTTCCTCTCACCACATGTCTAACATGCTACCTTCAAGCTCAAACGACAGCAAACTGATCTGATGACGTGATTCCGGGTCATGATGGATATCACGACGAGATATCAAGAGGGCTCGACGTTGAGCCTGACGTTGACACCTTAACCACAGAGTCAGTGAACATTCCATCATCCGTCTCACCTGTCTTCCGGAAGGCTATGTGCTAGAGAATTGAGAGTAGAACGACTAAGTCTGTTTCGTGTAAACCAGGAATAGCTCGGCAGCCCATTCCGACTCGTTGATGAAGCATGATGATGATTGTTAGTAAGCCGGCAACTTCGGTGCGATCGATGACGGCCATTGAGTCTCCTTGAACGTGAACCTCAAGTTCCCGATACTCAGAATTTGTCTTGTCCACCACAAGATGCTATTACTCAGTTGCCCCTATCCAATGACTTTGTTTATTCAAGTCTTTGGCAGTGTACCGCAACCGGCGGGAATAGTTCTGAAGTATAACGCGAATCGTTGGCTTCAGGTTACACTACCAACGACTAGCCGAAATCCTCCGTCTCCGACCATTAAGATGACCTATAGATCGCCTAGCGTCCCCCCAACTCAACCTACCAAATATGGAGTCCAAGAATGAACTCACAAACGTCGATGACGTCCCTCGATACCTCGGCCATTTCCCAGTACATTAGACACCCTGCCTTGCTCGGACTGACTCAGTCGCCATTACTGGGCTCAGATATCCACATAGTCCATCTGGCACCGGCCTTAAGCTCGAACACAGGAAGAAGAACGGCGAAGACGTCATTGCAGCTTGCGAGGCTGTCCCCAAGTGTATTAGTGGCACCAGTGCAACCATCTGCGACTACGTTGACAAGGTCAGAGTCACTTTCCTTCGGCGTTGTATCGGCAGTTCTATTTTGGATGCTGACTCCTTTTCTTCTCTGTTCAGCATTCTTGGACTTCCAATATCCTTGAAGATGGGACACTGCTCTTCCTTGCGATACGGGATGAGGTGCGTTGAAGTCTTGTCTTCGGTCTGATTCTACCTCGGTCTTTAGAGCCTTTCAAGAGCCCGGCCACGGCATATCGTCACCTTCAACTCAGTATGTGCCCAAAGGCCGTTTTCATCCTTTGATGAACATCCGTCAAAATCCGTGGATGTATCTTGCAATTCCCACTCTCATGGCGTTGCGCTGCTTCTTTTGATGATTACTTACCATATCGATCCTAACAGCCAAAATATTCGTTGCACTGTTCACCTCATTTAGACCGTTTTGGGATACCTGAGATCAGTTATGAATCAGGCAACGGCAACCGCGGGGGTGGACACGAATATCACTCTCCTCCCATGTAGGAGTGGAACTCGAAACAAATCCGAAAATTGTTGAGCGCCCTAGGTTTTCAATTGAAATGTCGGGTGTGCGGATATGAGATCCTCCACTATATACTAATATCTGATGACGCCCCGAGGAGATTTATGCTATACATACACTTGAGGATACAGCTTTATAATTAGATTCTACTGATACAAGTCTTGTATAATTTACGAACGTGTCCGGCCTAATTGGAAGGGATTACCGTCCCTGGTCTCGGCTACCCTCTTTAATCCCGGCATCAGTATCAGAAGCTAGCGACACTCTGTTTATTTCTGCGTGTTCATGGGAGCAGATTGATGAGGTTTGATGCATTACCCGTGGCTCGGTGATGATTTGGTTTTGTTGGTCGCTGGCGCTCGTGAAGTAAGTCCGCCAGCGAGGGAGGGATCCCAGTGTGGGGAGAGTACTGGTTATCTCGTGATTGGCATTATTGCCGGAGACGCAGTTGAAGTGGAAGTGGATCTGGAGGACGATTAGGGAGAAGACTATGCCCTTGATTGTGACGCGGATAAATGGCTGGATGTGAACACATGTGTGGTTGGATAGAAGTGAACGGACTTACTACTAGAGGGACAATGATGTCCATTAAAACGTAGACTCCGACCGATCCGACGAGATAGCTGATCAGGAGGGCTAGTATACCAGTCGCATACAAGGCCCCGCCCCCGATTACTGCACTTATAATTGGGAAGACCTTCCTAAAACATTGCAGGTCTGAGCTGGAGCGGTATATTTTATATCCAGTTACTCCTGGGGAGATTCAGCAGGGCGAAGGCAAGAATCAAGAGTGAGGAGCCCTACCGGAGCAGAGAACGTTGATAACCAGTGTTATAACGATATACGGTGGTATCCAATCCGCCTTCTGGGTAATAAGGTTGCCGTGGTAGTCCTTAGCACTAAGCACTCCGAAAGCTGCGATGAGGTCAGAGACCTCATTTCATCCGTATGAGAGTGAAGTGCATACCAATATTAAATCCTAGTGGCAATAAGCTCAACAAGAGGATGTATTTATTGCCATAGACGACGTAACATCGCCAGATCTGAGAGGAGATGTATAAGCGGTATGTTCTCCTGCTTGACAGCCAGATTCACCTACCATGACACCGTCTCCCAGCAGGGTTTGCGCGATAAATATCCATGCTTTGGGGATTTCGAATGGTTTGCTAAATCTGTTATAGTAGCCGTTGGCATCTTCATCCAAAGCAAAAGCGTGGATGATTCTCGCGAACGTAAGTACGAGATACTCGTACCACCATTAGCGCAGGAAGACGTGATAACAATTTCTGTCACATACTGCAGTTGAGAGGACCATCATAAGACACACCACTGATATCATAACATTTTGGTAAAGCCGGGAGGGGTATGTAGAACAAGCCAGCAGGAGAATGAGGATAACGAATAGAGTGAAGAAGACGCCTGCTGTGAATTGTAGTGACGTCCTTTTGCTCTCCCATACGGAATCACTCACCATTGAGGGCTGATTCAAGAAGCAGGGAAAGGAGGTGTACAATAGGCAGTTTCATTATTTGCCTCGCAGGCGAGGTCAAGGCAGCCAAATACCGTAGACAAATGCCTACGACCAGAGACGCAAGTTGAGAGGCGAGCAGAAAGACTCAATAAGTGGTCGTTCCTGTTTAAAAGATGAGCGTAACTCGTGATGCCTGGAGGCTCCGTCATCTCCGAAGTCTATTGAATGTAGCATCACGTTTCGTCGGTGATTGATACTATGTATCTTAGACAGAGGTGAATGCGCCCACGCCAAACTTGTGTGAGGCGATGTCGGCGCTCGGAGATCCTTTACACCAACAGTTTTGCGGCATTGACGTTTTGATGCTAAGTAACTTCCTCGACTACATATAGCAGGATCTTCCCACGCGTCACCACCACAACCAGCGCAGTCTTGGCCGTCGTCGCAGGTTGTTTCCTACCAGCATGGGCTCCGTCTTCCCCGTTCTTCTCATGTTCATCGCCACTGCTGCACTCATGACATGCTCGGCGCTCTTCGTACCGAAGGGTCCTCACCAAGTGTCCGTCTTTTCTTTTACCTGGCACTCGAGCTCATCTGACAGTCACCCAGAACCATACGCACGGCCTTAATGCTCACTCTAGCCGCCACATATCTGATGTGGATGATCACCTACATGGCTCAACTCCATCCCTTGATACGTATGTAATTTCATATCCGTGTATATGCACAACTTGACGCGGTGTTGTGAACAGAGCCCATCCATTCAATAAAGACAGAGTGACCGGAAGTACTACAACGGGATTTTATAGCACTTATTTCTGATACCAAGTATGTCCTTTCTAAGCCATATTAATAAGCTACTAACAAGAATGATGTCAGTCTTTCTGTACCGTAATCTGTAATGCATGGACATATTTCTTTGTCAATACCCTCTAAACCTGCGTCCATACTCATCAAGACGTCTCCTCACTTGCATCCCCGTCCCAACCGGCATTGGGATCCGTCAAGCTCGCAATAGTGTGCTTCCTCATTGTCGGCGAATACTGACCGACGTCCACCTCCTCTCCATCATCACCCGACTCCCAACCGAGCCGTTGATTGTTCTTGAGCTGAAGGAAAGCATTGCCCCAGTCAAAGCCACCTTCATCCTCGGTGTCCAACTCTGAGTTGTTCCATGAGATATCCCCATCTGCTGCAGCAGACTCTTCAACCCCACTTTCTTCTGGCTCCCATTCAGGTGGAATGTAATCCAGGCTTGACTCTCCTTCCCGAGGCCAGGAAGAAACCGAGTTAGTGAGTGCACCCAAGCGCTGGATCATCCACCTGCTTCGGTTATTTCCCATATCTCCTTCTTTCAGCAGGTCAAGATCTTCACATTCCTCAATCGCCCGTATAAGGAACTCAATCCAACCCCCGCACGCACTCGAAACTTCAGGCTCGAACCACACTTCTTCCATCCGCATGAAGGCCTCGTTGAAGTAGTCCATCTTCTTTATCACTGCGGATGCAATCTCCTGCAAGGGTCTGGGTTTCTGGGAGGATGGATGAGGTTGGTGAGTGTGCTTCGCAAACAGCTCATGTGGCTTGTTGGGTAACGATAACTTGGCTGTGACTTCCCTACCGCGACTTTCCCTCTCGTCATCCTGTTGAGAATCCGCTTTCCTGAAACATGCAACAGAAGATGCCTCGCCGAGCTCGTCTTCTCGGTTCCAGGGATCGGGCTCTACGGCACGGCCCACACCTGAAATTTCTACTTCATAACCCCATTCTTTCGCAACTTCTTTGCACCATGTCCGGAATTCCTCGACCGTCCACTCGAATTTATGATCATGATGTCGAAATATCCGTTCTGTGCGCCCAGTGGGATCAGGATAGCCTCGGCGGGCAGATTTCGGAGCATCTGGTGCTGTGAAACGTGCATTATACGTATATGAGGGTGTCGTAATAAGGAGAAGTCGTGGGTGGTACACGCCAAGTAGCATTGGCGCAAACGCGGGGAATACTTCCGGTGGTAAATGTTCTATCCTGTTATAGAGTCAGATGGATGAACGTAACCCAAGAAATGAATGTCTTTACACTTCAGTGCTTACAATACACTCCATGCCAACGAACTCTTCGTTTATGACTTCCAGCCCTCCTTCCCATAATTTGACTTCAAGCTCTTCCCACCGTGGTTGAACGTGATAGTAAGGTTGGTTATTATCTGGTGAGAAATTTGGTGGTGCTGTCTCGCGCGCGGCGAATTCGAGATCGTATTTTGAGATGTCGAGACCGTGAAGGTTGGATATGTGCAAGTTGGGTATCTCATCGTCGTTATATGCGGGTGATGGTCCTCCAAGGTCTTTCGGTGGAAGGACCGGGGCCGGTGGTGGGGCAAGCCAAGGTGCTGGTTGTGAGAGAGGCACGAGGAGTTGGCCTTCACCACAGCCGACATCGAGAACCTGATTGAAGATGCCGATTAATGACACATGGTTTAATGATCATATCCGATAATGCAAGGCAGGGTTGTGTCTGTCAGATCTGCAATCTCAACTCACACGAGTGACGGATTCTTTGCGGAGAATGTTCAGCACCCAGATACGCCGCTGGAGATGAAGTTCGGGCAGGAAGGTGACCTTGAGCTCCTGATGTCCGTCCTCGGATATGGGTTCCATGTTGTGTTTCTGTTGGTCAGAGATGATGATGGTATATTTGAAGTTGGAGGTGAAGGGTGATTAATGGCTGGTTCAATGATCAGAACTACATGATCGATTGATTGCTATGTATTGTTAGGTTGATCTGAGTGTACAGCGCTATGGAAGCTGTAAAGTCGTTCGATTTCTTGAACGTTCCCAAGAACAATATCTATATCTGTGGCTGACAGACCCATTTTAAAAGAGTGCTGAAAGGACACGATCCAATCGAAGATTCAGGCGAAGCTTCGGCGCTTAAGAGGAGACTGGGAAAAGACTGACATGGAGATCAAAGGGATATTAAAAATATATTATATAGAAAACTTTTTGAAAGGAACGCCGGTTGGCTAAGTTCCCTGAGAAGCTTCCGGGTATACACAAACGAATTGAAGGGAAACTTAGGGTACAAAACTCCGACGAGGGTGGTTATTTAGTGGCGACCGTGGCCCAAGAAGCCCTCAAGGATACCAAAGAAGGCGGGCTTCTTCTTGAGGTCCTCGTCCCAAGGCAAGGGAGAGCCCTCCCCAGGGAAGACACCAGGAACCCAGGAGTACTGTCGTACGCGTTACATGAGCATAAATTCAAAAATAAGAGTGCCGACACGAACCTTATCGGTCCAGTCCCAGATGGTGACACCAATGCAGGCGGGAACATTCTTGCAAGCCTGAATGACGGTCCTATAGTCCTTCTTCTGTTGCTCGAGCTTCTCCTTAGTGGGAGGCAACTCCATGCGGATATCAAGCTCAGTGATAGCAACCTCAACACCGAGGCTGGCGAACTTGCGGAAGTTCTCCTCGATTGTTGTGGGAACGCTGCCTACGATGAGATGGCCTTGTACACCAATACCGTCGATGGGGACATGCTTTTTCTTGAGAGACTTCACGAGGTTGTACATGCCATCGGATTTAGCGCCGAGGCCTTCGATGTTGTAATCGTTGATCTAGCATCGCCGAATGATGTATTCATGAGTTGGAGGACCATGGAACAGGAAGGGAGTCTTACGTAGAGCCTGGTGTGGGGGTCAGCACGGCGGGCGGCCCTAAGAGCGGTCTCGAAATAATCGGTACCAGTGGTGTTGTAGAAGACACTCTCACGGAAGGTGCCATCTTCGTTGAAGGGTTCTGGAAAAAGAATGAGAGAAAAGGCTCCGCACACGGGGAAGAGAAAGCACGTACCGTTAATGACATCCCAGCTATCTATTGGAGGGAAATTAGGTCAATACTGCCCGTCGTAGGGTAAAGAGTAGGAAAGGACTGACAACTGGAGGGAATTAATGTCAGCCAACTGCAGGACAGAGGAAGGCGGATGGCACGTACATTTGGCCCTTGAAGTGGCCAACCACAGTTGAGCAGTGCTTGTCGATGACCCTGAAACAAAATATATCACATTGCCCCAGATGGACGAGCCTAGGTTGCTTACTCGAGGAGAGTCTTCTTGTCGAAGCCACTATCGGAGACCCAACCAGGGAGCTGGCTGTGCCAAACACAATTGTGGCCTGTTGTATGGATGAGTGAGATCTTCGGCACGTTGGTGTTAACAGACTCACCTCGCATCAATTGACCATGCTTCTGGGCCTGACGAACGACTCGCTCGGCATTCTCGAATGTATATTGACCTTGCACAAGTTCGGTGGATTCCTGGAATCAGGGAGTTAAGACGACGAGTCAAAAAGAGTAACACCGATCTAACCCATTTCATGGCATTGGCCTAAGAATATAATCTATTAGCATGGTGCTGTGTGAAGAAATGGACGAGATTGGATTCATACCGGGGTGAGCTGGGCAAAGTTGAGTGTGTCGTTGAGCTGGGCGAGATATGGAGCATCATCAAACTGGTACTCGTTAGTAGCTGTGCCAAAGTACTTCTTGCCAGCGATGCGAGCAGCAATATTGAGCTGACCCAAAGCTGCGGGGAGGAGAGCAAGCAGGATAGTGAAGCCCAGTCCTTTGGCCATAGCTAACAATCTACACAGGGAAATGTTAGCCCTCGTGCCATCCACGGCCTTGCTTAAATGCTTTTAAGCCTATGCCGATCTTTTTTTGAATTGGAAATGCGCCTGTTGGGATGATCAATTCCGGGGTTAACCAATTCACATGATGTGTGGAGCTTGTGTGGTATCGTGATAACGGTGAGGAATGCTGAAGAATGTTGGTGATTAGGAGGTGGAAAGATGTGGTGTTGCAGGGTGTTGCGGAAATCTTGATATCCAACCTCCGGACCATCGCGACTTTCGAGCTTGTTCCTGAAGACCGAGTCTAAAACTGGAAATTTCGAACACGGGTGAGAATCTCGGAATAATGAACGGGTGCTATCCTCGGAGAAAGTACACGCTCAAACAATCATCCTCTTTTTACTGCGTCCGTTCCTGGCAAGCTGGGTTCTTGTCGGAGTTCTATAACGCTATTGATGCGGATATAGTGTTTGGGGCTTGGGGATGTACAAGAAAAACTTGCAGCGTCCCATGAACAGGCTGAGAAAGGGCCTAAGAACCAAAGAACACTTAGGAGGATGGACACCAGCCCAGCATCAACACCTGGCGCCATGGCCTCGGAAGAGCTACATTTTTTTTGGTCTACTTCTAGGCAGTGTCACCGATGCAGAGACGGACAGGCTTGTGGGCGTGAATGGCATTTCCCGAATCATGAGAAGAATTATCTAGTTGAGCAAAGACAACCTCCCCAAGATTGCAGAGTTTTGCAAATCCCACCCCATGGGGGAAAATATTGCCCGAGATAATAGGAGACCCCTTTGTTAGTACACCCAACAAGCACGGCCAGCGGGGAAGTCGCCCGAGTATACGGACGGGGGTTGGTCACGGCTCACAGCTGTGGATTTAGTTCCTGCCCCTTCGGCAATGCTACTATCAGTGATCTGGGAATTATAGTCAGCTATAGCTATATTCTGGGTGTGGCGCCTCTTTTCGCAGCTGAGTTTGTGGCGCCCCCACCATCGAGAAACGGCGGCAACAAATACTCAAGTCTGTGGCCTGGAGAAAAGATACATCTGGTGAATCCAAGAAGTGCCATGATCAATGATTTGGTATCAGGGCCTAAGAAGACCCACCATTCAAGCTAATGCCGTCGTTCATGTGAACATGGTTGGTTCTTCGGAGGAAAGGGCCTAAACTTGGCCTTGCGCGAACCATGACTTATACTTTACAAAGGGCGAAATTCCGTATCTAAAGGATCAAGGTAGACAGGCGCCTCCATTAGTTACAAAACGGCTCTTGCACCCAAGAGCTGCCCTCAAGATCTTCCATTCACTGCGTCCAACCATTTACGATTCCCTGGTAAGCGGGCTTCTTGACGAAGTTCTATGAAAGTGTTAATGCGATGCCTGATATGGTTATGACCCGGGAACTTACAGAGTCCCACGGACAGGCTGCGCCTTGACCAGAGAATGTCCCTGGGACCCAAGAGTACTGAAGAAATTAGAAGTCAATAGCTACTATGATTCCGATTCACAGAAGCATGTACCTTGTCGGTCCAGTCCCAAACGGTGACACCGATGCAGGCAGAGACAGCCTTGCAAGCGTGGATGACAGTCTGATAATCCATTTGTTGCTGTTGCAACAGTGATTGGGTAGCGGGAAGGGTCATTCGAATATCTAATTCAGTGATTGCGACCTCGACGCCTAGGTCCGCGAAGTTTTGTAAATTCTGCTGGAGGGTTGAAGGAACTTGTCCCACGATTAGATGAGCCTGTACGCCGATACCATCGATGGGGACGCCCTGCTTCTTGAGATCCCTGACAAGATTGGCCATGGCCGTCGATTTAGCTCCGGTCCCTTCGATGTTGAAGTCATTGATCTAAAGGACAATGTGAGATTTGTAGAGCTCGTAGATATAAATATGACCTACGTAAAGCTTTGCACCTGGATCTGCGTTCCGGGCTGCTCTGAGGGCTGCCGCAATGTAGGCAGTTCCAGTGGTCTGGAAGAAAATCGATTGCCTAAAACTACCATCGTCATTGAATGGTTCTGGGATTGCATTAGCGCGTTGAAAATTGAAGAGAAGAATCTGAGCCCCGAACCATTGATAACATCCCAGCTGTCTGTTCATCACGGCGGGGATCGAAGCATGATACATAAGCGACGAAGGAATACTAGGTGAGAACGAATGAACTGACAGCTGCCAGAACTCGAAGTTAATTCATTGGTGCTATCGAGAAAGCGCTTCATGCTTACATTTTGCCTCTGTAATGAGAGACTAAAGTCGAACAATGCGTTTCGACGATGCTGGGGGACAATAATGAGGCCTCGATATCTGTAGTTTAAAGCTGAGATTACCTGAGCAGGGTTGCGTTATTAAAACCACCCGATGAAACCCAACTAGGAAGCTGCTGGTGCCAGACGCAGTTATGTCCTAGTCAAGCCTCGATCGATGAATTAATATGAAATAAGAAATCCACAACAATACCTCTGAGGAGCTGGCCGTGACTCTGTGCGAGATTAACGATCGTGTCGCCCGCGGAAAAGGTGAAAGTCCCTCGGGAAGGTTCAGTGGCATCCTGGATCCCAGGTTACAAACTATTGATTGGATGGTGAGTGGGATAGCGTATCGCACCCATTTCATACTGTTTCCCTGCGAAAATCGTCCAGTAACCATTGAGATGAGAACGAACAGCGGACTTACCGGAGTAATCTGGTGGAAGTCGTTGGTGTTGCCAAGCTGAGCAACATAGGCATTGTCAGACAATTCAGGATTGTCTGTCGCGGTACCGAAGTATTTCTTGCCGGCAGCCGCAGCCAGGGAAGCTAACTGGCAATAGCCTATTGGTAATATAGCAAGAAGCAAAATGGAGATGGAATTCTTGGCATGCATACTGAAGGATAGAATATGCTCGAGGATACGGAGACGCAGACTTCAATGCTTTTTGTGGTCAGTAATGAACAGCTTAATATACCCCACAGCTCAAAACAAAATAATCCTTGCATGAGAATGCGGCGAAACTATTCTTATCGGAGAAGGTCTATACTCGTCACCTGAGCAGGGCCTTTGGAGTTGGACCTTGCGCGCAGCTGTTGATTCTACCAGCATGAATTAGAGCCGAAGGTCATTTGGCATAATGAATGAGAAATATCGTCTACAAACGCTGATGGTTAGAGCTTCGAGCTCTCAAGAGAGGCAAGATTCTCTCACATTGAGAGGAAACCTCGGACGAACTACTGCTTGCGAGAAACTGCGCCAAAAATTATCAACAAAGAGATTGTAAAACACGTTCAAGGTACTTGACAGCAGCATGGCGACAATAGGATACGAGGAGGTATCCATGATAACATCTTCAGCGAATGGGTCATGGGATGCAAGAATTGAGCCGTGAAATCAATCCGTTGATAGTGATTCTCGTTTAGAAGGCATAGCACACGCATGTTTCTATCAAATTAAACGATATAGGTCTCCACCTAAGCCTGCAGCATCATCTATACCTATTCACGCTAGTCATGAGCACCAGCCGAAGCGATGCCTCCAAGGATAGTGAGGTAGTCGAACAACGATGCTGCGGACAGGCGGCAGATCCAGCACGAAGGCACCTTGGTTTGATCTAGAGGACGGGAACGCGGGCAAGGAGACGGGAGAGCTCAACCAAGCCCGAACTTTTGTGTCCGCAGATTGTTCTGAGAAAACTTACGGAGCGCTGCGAGGCGGGGTAATATATCTCTGCTTAGCTAATATTCCCACGTCGGCCCATTGTGGGCCCGGTACCACGAAATATGGTCCTTGGACTTCAGGGTCAGGGATAGGATACCGGATCCTTTTTTTCCTTCTTCGCAATGACCAGTGTATCCAAACTGTCTACTGTCTCCAAGCTAAACGACGCGATTCTTGGTTGCTTTGGACACGTCCAACCCTCGGAAACCCTCGATCATCTCGTCCGGTTTCTTGGGACATGGAGTGGAAGCGAGTGAGTGTGTTTTTGTTGGGACAACCAAAACAACTGTCTTACCGTGTATCCGAAGCAAATTGTTCATGGTCTGCAAATTTCTCGAAGCCCCAAAGCTTAGGAATTAACGCCCACGTCCAGCTTGTTCAGTACACCATTAAATTGATCGTACCCTTCCTTCGGCTAAGAGCCCGCTTGCAACACCGAGCTGGCTTACGGAAAGAGCCAACCAGTCGTGCGGCAGAAGGATACGCCAACTTTGAGAGCTTATTAGGGGATTCACGCACACTTTGGCGGATGTGGGGTTAGTCTGTGACACATCGTTTCCGCTTCAAACTCACTCTCTGGTATCTATCCTAGGTTTACTACCCATATTTCAGTGGCTGGTTTCCTTGGAGCGAAACCCACAGCCAACCCGTAATCTTCACGTTATCGAGCGGTTGCAGGGATGGTCGATGCTCGCCTATTACCCCTTGGAGCATTTGTACTACTTGGGATCTCACGGAATCATTCCAACAACCATCAGAAACCCACTCCCATTCCTCTCAAAGAAGACTATCAATCTCGACCCCAATAGGCTCGGAATATGGTCCTGCCGATTCTGGGCTCTTTACGTTCTGTTACAATTCGCCCATCTTCGTGAGGATCGCAGACTGCTTCAGTTGAGGCAGAAAGCCCTGCGCAGGGCGAAGGGAACGGGCTTGACACCTTCTGAGAAGCAGGAGATCGCGCATCGTTGGGACGCTTGGTGGTCCGAGGTTGTTGTGAACCTTGGTTATTTGCCACTTACGATTCATTGGTACGTGGTTCTCGCGTGTGGAGTCTTCGTGTGGCGACTTAGTATGCGTTCTTCTGCGCAGGTCGCTCGAAAGAGGACTCTTTAAAGACGACGTAAGTTTTAGCTCTGATCCGACGTCCGCATACTGATGAAGTCCCTAGATATGGGTTGGTGTCTTTGGATTAATCGCTGGTATCGCTTCTTTCAGAAGCGGGTGGCGGGCAACAGCCCTTCCTCCCCAACCGGCACCTGCTTCAGAGGAAAAGCGTGAGGCAGACTCTCCTGCTTCCACTGGATACGATGTTTCATCCTAGCGCAAACCGAGTTCTTGTATCACCTTGGTAACTAATATACTTGCATTCTTTTTCTACTAAAACTCTTCACCCCTGCCGGTTGATACATTGACTTTAACCGTGAGTGGCGACGAAAATTTGCCTTGATGGGTTCTCAAATGGGCCCATCAAATAGCCGATGGGATCAGCCTGCCCCATTCGAAATGGGTATGAATATATGGATGAGGTGAGAATTTTTCACGCCCGATGATACCTAAGACTGATGTCAAGTAGTTGGATCGTTGCCTATTGGCCGTATACAAGAATAACGGAACCTATTCATGGCAACTTCTCCAAGGCGACGTTCTTGTGGACATGGCAAGTCGTGCGTGATTCCCTCTTTGCTTGATTCATCATTTTCGAAGTCTGAACTCATGACCTTGCCTGCCGTAAGCAGTTTTTGACGAGCCGGATAGTGCCATTTCGATCCTTTAAAAGCTCATCGCATTCATCCCCGCTATCTCACCAAATTGCCTATCATGTCCGACGCGAATCGACTAACCTACGATATCATCTTTGCTGGAGGTGTGCTTGTTCTCCTCACTCTTATACACCTTGCTAATTTGGTGGACAGGTGGAGCTGCTGCCTGTATCACTGCTGCGCGACTGGCACAAGCGGACCCAAATCTAAAGATTTTAGTGAGTGTTCCATCCTGAACGAAGCGTGTTCCGCTATTGACCTCGGGGAATGGCTAGATCCTTGAAGCCGGCCCACATTCAAAAGACATCGCAGTGCACACTCAACCCGCACAATATTTCCCTAACTTTGCAAGTGGTGGCAAGACCCTCACTTTCTACGCACCCAAACCCAACGAGAAGATCCTCGGTCGTTCTGCCCTCACTGCCACTGGACGATGCCTCGGCGGCGGCTCCAATGTCAACTGTAGGTAGACTGCATACATGTTCGCTTCGTTGGACCGACAAAACTCCTAGTTATGGTGTACTGCCGCGCATCTGCCTCCGACTATGATGACTGGGAGACCGTTTATGGTAACAAAGGATGGGGATCGAAGAGTCTGATTCCTTTGCTGCGAAAGGTACGAGTACCCAATCTACTCAGATAAGAACTACTCTGATGGGCTTGAATCTTATTTGACAGGCTGAGACATACCAAGCTGTAACTACGAATGACACGCACGGGAAGTCTGGGCCGCTCAAAGTTTCCTTTGCCAAATCCGGCCACAACGTCGCGGACCAATTTCTCGCTACCGCTGAGATTTACGACAAAGATCGTGGTCCAATCGACGACCTTAATGCCTTGTATGCATGTGATGGTTATGGCGTAAGTCGAGCCTGTCTAAGCAATGAGTTCATTTCACTTAAGTACATATCTGTTGATCCAGAGATGGGCAAGGTGAGGTGGACCCGCCTGAACATGTACTTTGCTCCATTCTTACTTGCGAGAATCCAGATTTATCGATGGAAAGACCGGAAGACGGTCTGACACTGCTTCTACCTACATCTATCCTCTACTTGACACCAACAAGAATTTGACCGTTTTGGTCAGGAAGCGTGTCACCCGCGTCATCTTTGAGTAGGAGACGAGACTATTCATATGACAGTTCCATATGTGCTCACTTACTACTAGGGGAAAACGCGCCGTCGGAGTTGAATATATCGATGACGAGGGCGACCACGCTCGGGCTTTGCAATCACCATCTATTGCATATGCAGGGCGATTAGTTGTTCTTTCCGCTGGAGCCTTCGGCTCGCCAGCCATCTTGGAGAGGTGAATAAAATTTTCATCGTACAATTTTTTGGCTGATCGCCTGGAAGGTCGGGTGTCGGTGCTGCCCACGTTTTGCGCAAGAATGATGTTCAGCAAATTGTTGATCTTCCTGGCGTTGGTGAAGGCCTCATGGGTCCGTTCCTGTCCCTTCTATGCCTAGCCACTCTGCTGATGAACTCTTAGATCACAACGTCGTATTCCCTCCCTACATGGCTGCGGATTATGCCGACACCCTGGATGAGCTTTTCTGGGGAGGCCCAGATGTAATCAAACGTTCGTTGCATTCATTCCCCATCTTTGACGCCTATCTCAAGAGTGTTTCCAACAGCTCACGCCCAAAAATGGGCTGAGACAGGTCAAGGTCTTATGCAACACAAGTATGTTTATGCTTCCCATGATGTGGCCCTGTCGTAACTCATCATGTCCCCTCATCTAGTGCCATGGATGCAGGAATCAGGCTGAGGCCAACAGCTGAGGATCTTAAAGAAATTGGACCCACTTTCACGAAGCGGTGGAATTCGTACTTCGCCAACGCTCCCGACAAGCCAGTGATGCTAATGTCTTCCTTCGCTGCGTATGTGTCTTGCTCATCACAATAATCATCAACTGATCGTTGCACCAGATACGTTGGCCCGAATCCCGACCATCCTCGCGGAAAGTATTTCAGCGTTCCCTATTACTCGGTGATTAGAGCTTTTTTTGGTTTACTTCTTCCCGGGACTGAAACATGCCTAGGCCTACCCCGCATCTAGTGGGTATACACACATCACTTCGGGTGTTAACCCATATGCACCTCTTGATTATGACCCACGCTACTTCGACGAGTATGTCCGTTGGCCATCTAACTAAAGCTATCACTAAATGATGGGTCCCAGTGATGGTGATCTCAACATTTTGCGGTGGGCATACAAACATGCACGTGAAATCGCGCGCCGTATGCCCGTATATCGGGGAGAATATGCTCCTGAGCATCCCGCGTTCCCTGAGGGAAGTGAAGCGGCTGCTGGGCCCGCCGATGGACCGGTTCCCATTGACGCTCCTAAGCTTAGATACACAGAGGCAGATGATAGGGCTATCGACGAGTATAGCAAACGCTTTGGTAAAGTCTTATCCCCTAGCAAGTGTTCACTGATGACTAATTATCCCCAAAAACGCAGTTGGAACAACATGGCATTCTGTAAGTATTCTGAATTTCTGATCGCTAGCCGTCTGAATCAACCTCCATCCCAGTGCGGTACCTGTGCCATGAAGCCTCGTGAGAAAGGTGGTGTCGTTGATGAACGCCTAAACGTTTACGGCGTCGAGAACTTGAAGGTCGCAGGCAAGTACTAACATTACTCGGAGGAATAACATTGACGCTGATGCCCTTCCCATAGACTTGAGTATCATTCCTGGTAATGTCGGTGCTAACACGTATAATACCGCTATCGCTGTCGGAGAAAAGGCCGCTGTTCTCATCGCTCAAGATTTGGGCATTAAGGGCGTCATGGAGAGTGATTAGATACATGAATAGCCTGTAGTCGCTATAGCACGCTTGTACCACTACCACTGATAAGAAATTGGGCTCCGGAGTTTCTGAATATCTGAATAGTGATAAGTTTGACCATGTACAATGTCTAGAGCGTTGTATTTTGGATAAAACATGCTCCATGCTCCATGCGTGTAAATTGGAACGCGTGGCGGACGCGCTACGTCACGCGCTCGTGACTCTCTTCCTAGGTTTCACACCACCACCAGCACTCAAGAGGAGCCGCGCCGGATACCTCTCCTCAAGCTCCTACACTCTTACAAATCGTAAGAAATGTCTCTTTGGGTAGACAAGGTACTTTCCCTCAGGTCCAAGAGGTCCCTAATTTTCCTGATAGTCCACTTAGTATCGACCCAAATCCCTAGATGGTTTGCACTATCACCGTGGCCTATCTGAACGCCTCAAATCGCTGGTCAATTCGACACCTGAGAACCGCAAGAACTAAGCGCTCATTTTGGTTTTAGGCGGCCTCGGGGGACTTCCCTCACATCCTTTTCTACGGGCCTTCTGGGGCAGGAAAGAAGACCCGCATAGCATGCACGCTGAGAGAGATTTTCGGCCCCGGTGTGGAAAAGGTGGGGCTCACTGACCATCCATCGGGACTAATAGTCACACTGACACCTACCCAGCTAAAAATTGACCAAAGAGTCTTCCTGTCGCCGTCTCGGAGGAAGCTAGAGATCAACCTCGTCCAGAGCAACTACCATATCGAGATCACACCAAGGTGTGTGCAACTTGGCGCATGTACGAGCTTCTAACCGACTATGTGCTAGTGAAGCCGGAAATTATGACCGGGTAGTGATCCAGGAGATTCTCAAAGAGATTGCACAAACCCAACAAGTGGATCTCAACGCAAAGCAACGCTTCAAGGGTGTGTTGCTCCTGTCAAGAATCCATCCTCTTTGACGCTAATCGCTTCCTCCTTAGTCGTTGTTATCAATGAAGCAGATTCGCTATCCCGAGACGCACAAGCAGCTCTTCGGCGGACGATGGAGAAATACATGTCAAACATGAGAATCATCCTTTGTGCAAACAGCACTAGTCGACTTATAGCGCCGATTAAGAGCAGGTGCTTGCTGATGCGAGTAGCTGCTCCGAACCCGGAAGAGGTGTGTCGATCTCTGTTATGATCAGTTCTATTCTTGACATTGAAATAGATGGCATCTGTACTACGCTATGTTGCCGGCGAGGAAAGGCTCAATTTACCCAAAGAAGTTGTTGATAAAATCGTTGACGACTCAAATGGAAACATGAGAAAGGCGCTTTTAGTCATGGAAGCCCTCAAAATGCAATCGTAAGGACGACATACCCCTCAGACGGACCCTATACATGCTAAGACTTTGCTCACTAGGCCAAATCTTACCGGTTCACTCACAATTGCGAAGCCAGACTGGGAAACTTATTGTCATAAGGTTGCCGACCTAATCGTCAGTGAACAGTCCCCTGCCCGGGTCATGGAAGTGCGAACAAAATTCTACGAATTGCTAAGTCACTGCATACCCCCAACTGTAATCCTCAAGGTACTCCAACTCGTCTATTCGGCCGAGATCGGGGCAACACTGACGGCGCTGGTTTTAGACAGTGGCGGACCGTGTGGTTGAACGTGTTGATGAAAGCCTTAAAGCGGATATTATGCACTGGGCAGCGTTTTACGTGAGTGCTCAAGGAACTGTCGTCGATTGGTCGGGCTGACATGTGCATACGCTCGCAGGAAACGCGAATGCGGATTGGCAATAAAAAGATCTACCACCTCGAGGCGTGGGTCGTCAAGGTCATGAGTCTTTATAAGGTGGGGCTCTGTCCGAGCTTTATGAACCTGGAAAAGCTGATTGATCATCACACACACAGCACTTTTTCTATGATATCGACATGAGTAGCTTTGATTGAGGAGGACCCACTCGACTAGACGGAAGATTATAACTACTATAAACCGTTCAATCTTTGGCTGAGTTGCTGGTAACAAGCTGTGAGTCACAAAGGAATTCCTAGCGTTTATCTGGTACATCTTAATTCTGCCGGCATTGTGTATAACCTAATGATTTCAATCTCTCACCTGCCTCTTGAGGACCAAAGCTTTTGTTTCAAAATGGAAGGACGGGTTCGGAACAATGGACCGGTTCCCAAACGGTGGACCACGCTACCTAGTTCAATAGTTGCTGAGATTTGCTCAGAGATTGGCCAGAGGATTACCGTAACACCGGAAGGCATATGCCATTCCCAACTAATCCCACTACAAACGCGTAATATTTTAATTTACTTATCTCTCTCCATTCCCCGTCGCTGTTACCCTTGTAACACCTGTCGAGTGACTACATGACTACATAGTTTGTGACCCTGATGGCTAGATTCTAGTAGCGCGCCGGTGCATAGTACGTTCGACGACGTCAGGCACCGACTATTGATCTTTTTGTGTATGCAAAAGTGTGGTGATTCTCACCCTGCTCTGGACAAACATGTGTGATGGTGCCGTTAATCAAAAGATGGATTATCAGGGTAAACAGACTAGCAGACTATTCAAGGAATCAAGGCATTAGATTCCTCTTGCACCGATTTGAGGAAGTCCAATAACTGAGAAAATAGAAGCGGGGTGCAGATTAAGTCGGACACGAGGTGTCAGATGTCAGAACGCCAGGTCAGGAAACAAGCAAAAGGAATCAGAGTGGGAACAAAGGCACGTACGACTTTGTGGCGTTTCTCTCCCAGCTTTCTCCCTGGCTCCGTTTTGAGGCGGCCATGAATGTGAAGAAGTTTGTCATAGAAGTGTTGAATGGCGGTATTGGGGTACGCGGTGTCATCGGTACTCGTGTGTAACGGTCTGCAGACGGCGCACCGGAAGAAGTAGTTGTTCCTATTAGATCGCCGTCCCCCTCGGGATGACCAGTTTTATTAAAATGAGAAGCGGACTGACCGATTAGTGACACTGCTGTATGCCGCGCAACGCATGATACCTTGAAGTTTAATCAAGTTATATTAGAATTGTAGTTGTTTGGGGTTCTAGCCTTCTTGACAGCTCCTTGGAGAGTGCGGCTGCGAGCTCGGAGGCTATAGTGATGGTAAGTGACAAACGTACCGAATGCACCTATGGCATCTAGGCGGTCGGCATCTTGGACGCAATGGAGCTCCACACAAGCCTCGTGCCACGGAGACCACTGATCTTGTTCGCGAAGCTTTTTCTCAGTGGTCCAGGAGACGTTCGAGACAATTCGAGATATGAGTTCTGCTCGGCCATCCCGGACCAAATCGAGTCCATGGAGAGACGCCATGGATTGGAAGAACGGCAAGAAATAGCCGTATGGATCTCCAGCTTCGGCAGGCGTCACGTATTTCTTGTCCAGGACATCATGAAGTAATGCGGCTGTACACACAAGCGCCGAGGAGGAGAAACGAGATGTCAGGAAGGATCAGCTACGGGTTCTTAGGATTGGAAGGTCTGAACAGACGGACACAGTTCGATGACCAGTAAATCGGGTTGGGTTGGAAGGGATCTAGCAATAGCGAGAGCCGTCTTACGAACACGCTCGACTATGTTTATCAGCACCCTCGAAATTAGTGGCTGCAGGGTTTTGAGAAGGGTGTCAGAGACGCGGTCACTGACCGTGATATTTGTCATGGGAAGGGTCGTAACGAGCCATAGTGTCGACCATGATTTTGTGAGCTGCGTCTATGACAGCTTGTTCTTGAGGAGTGGGATACATGGGGTGCCTGTTTAGACTGTGATGGGGGGTGGGTGGATGATGTTCTGGGCTTTACTGGCCGCGTGTGTTAGTGCCATCGATTTGCTGATCGCTGCGTTGTTCCTCAACCCAGGTTCGAACTTGTGCCAAGTATGGTCGCTCTTTCGGCAAGTCCGGTTAATGAGGGTGATGTCATAATGGAAGGTTGTTCACACGCCTTGAATGGACCCTGGGTTTGATGACGGTGCATTAGCAGGGAATTTTAACATTCGTCAGAGTCAATTTCTGCACGAGCATATTAAGCTCGTGCTCAGCTTGTTCTTTTCTTCGACGATGTCGATCAGACTTGCTCGTTACTTCGTTGTCGTCGCCCTTTTGGTTTGTTACGCGTGGCGCTCGAGTGCTACAACCTTCACCTCGAAGCATAATCCAGGCGAGGTCCTGACGGTTTTCGTGAGTCATACTACTCATACACCGGGACAAGGCGGCAATCTGTCGCTGTAGACTGACAGCGAGTTCCTGTTTATAGGACAATGAGCTAAAGAACTGCTCCACCGTGCAAAAACTCAGCGCGCTGAAGATTGCAGTTGAGGATCAGGAGTCGCCTATCATGCGCCAGGTCTTCGCCTTGTTGTTTCCTTTCGGTCCTGCTGCAAACTCTATTCTCGGGACGTTTTACATCAGCTCGTGCGTTTCCCTCCCCCTTGAGTTGGCGGTGGTCGTGTTTTATGACGCTTTGATTTGTGTACAGGATACCCAATTTCATACTCGTCTTCATACCCGCTGAGATTAATGGTGAAACCCTAAACACCATGACTGCGTTCGCTGTCAGTGGCTTATATATCTCGCTCAATTTGACGTGGCCGTGTTAACGTATTTTGTAGACTGGGGGACTACTCTCTGATGTCTTCTTGCACCTCGTACCGCATTCGTTCATGGGGGAACATCAAGATTCTGGGGCACATTTTGTAATGATTGAAGAGAAGAGGAATATCCTGATAGGGTACGTCACCTTCGCAAACCTTCGACAAACCAGCAAGCTTGAGCCAAAACGTCGTTGTGAAACTCGACAGACTCGGGATCTTCATAGGGTTCGCTACTTTCTTCTTTATGGAAAAGACACTTCGGGTTTTGGGGGGTGGTGATGAAAGCTCTGGGAATTCGCATTCCCATTCTCACTCGCGTTCGCATGATGCAAATCTCACAGCTGAAACTACTGCCGTGAGGCAATCTGTGTCAGAGAATGGACTGCGGTCAAGAAAGGGGGAAAGGACCAAAGAACCCTTTCCCGAGCCAGCCAAGGCTGCTTCTGGGCCATCAAAACTTTCAGCATATCTGAATCTCTTCGGTGATTTTGTGCATAATATGTGAGTTGACTGTTAGGCGATGTATTGTTGAATATATGCTGATAGGGGCTCCTCACAGCACAGACGGCCTCGCGTACGTGAAAACACAATGGCCTTCCAGCCTAGACTAACACCTCCTGTGGCCCCCACAGCATGGCTGCGTCATTCTATGCGTCTCCTCTCATTGGCGCTACCACAACCCTAGCTTGCTTTGCACATGAAATTCCCCACGAGATAGCCGACTATTCAATCCTGATTCGGAGTGGTTTCACCAAAAGGCAGGCCATGCAGTCGCAGTTCTTAACAGCAATTGGGGCTTTTGTACGTTCCAGATTGCAATGCATCAGAAAGTATTTCTCATGACTCATTCTCACGGCTCTGTCCCGAATGGAATTGGACATCGGCGCTCCAGGTTGGGTAAGGGTTGTCTAAGATGTTTCGTTGCAGATCACGCTGATCCCTTCTACCCTTGGTATATACATACGCAGGACCTTTATTGGGATTGCGGTGCACAACGCTACAGCAGCAGGTGGTGAGCCTGCGTCTATAGACCTTGCCGCAGGCGTGCGACAGGATGCGTCCGGCTTGCTCGGCACTACAGTGATACTATCTGATCTTGTATGTCACCTGTCTCCCTCCAACCACTGTTTTGACGCTGGAATGGTCAACGTTCGTGATGTGGATCAAGCTGACCCCTTTCTAAACAAATAGGTGATTCCATTTGTGGCTGGAGGCTTCCTCTATATAGGCGCAGTAGCCGTTTTGCCAACGTATGTGGATTTTATCAGCATGGGGGCTCCTTAACACCCACCCCTTGTGGCTATCGGCTATATAGGGCTGCTCTGGCTGTGTGATATATCCGAACCGCAGCCTTGGCCTCGATGCCGAGTCGAAATAAGCCTTTGATGGACTTACTGAATTGATTGCCTCCGCTTTTTATAGGCTACTGGAGGAGTGCAAGAGTGCAAAGCAAGCAATGCGCGAGGCAAGTGTTTTCTCGAGGCTATATCGAGATCGGGGATCTTGCCTATCGTTGCGTTCCTAACAAGAGAACTTACCTGTGGTTTGACAGTTCGCTGCGATGACATTTGGGGTCGTGTGCATGTTTCTTGTCGCGTGAGTAGTTATTCTGGTATGTGGCGAATCAAAATGTGGCTGAGCGCGAATCCTTGCAGCTGGAACGAGTAGAGCTGGGCGCAGGTGAGCGCGAGGTGTTGTGTTTATTAGGTTGCTATGGATAAACCTGCTGTCGTAGACACATCGTAGTGTTCTATCTAGACTTGTGTGGACTGTGGACATGGGCTGGGTGTAGCGAGGAATGGGGAAGAAGGTGATCCGGTCGGAGGGTGATCCGGGACCGGAGGAACACCGGGGAGTGGCCGAAGAACGTGCGTGGACATTGAGTAGGACTGACGGGCGGCAAAGGCCCATGGCAGTACTTTACAGAAACGTAATTTTGCAGCAACGCCGGCAATCCACCGCCTCCCCTCCCTCTTCATTACCACTCTTGTGACCTATCCTTCATCCTCTCCTCCTTCACGGCTCAGTCTCTGCCCTACATATTCTCCTGCCGGCCCCTTTGACTTCCAGTCTTCCACCAGGCCAACCCGAAACAAGGTCCGATCACCTAGATATCCTTGTGTCTAACATGCTCAACCTTCCTATCTACCCGTGTTCGTCCTATGTTGCAGGCCCTTGATTGCTCCGCCGCTCCTACCTTGCTGAATCACTCAGCATTTGTGCGAGTGTCAGACGCTTGCTAAACAACCTCCTTTTCCAAAACGTCCTCTTCGGCAGATTTCGTGTGGTCGTTCCGCGACTTATGACTTCTAGTTCCACAGTCGATGAACGTCTTCTGAACCCTTCAGCCAACTCGTCGTTTATACCCAAATTACTCTATCCTCATTCATATTCAGCCATGGGCACCAAGGGTCGGTCTACCCCTCGCGTCGTTTGTTGCGCGATTCCTATAGCAAGAACCGCCGGAAAGGTGTTGGTTGTCACCAGTCGTAAACGGCCAGATAGCTGGGTCTGTGAGTAGCATTCTGAAATTTTCTCGTCACCCGAGCGTTCCACTTGGGTTCCGCTCGTCACACTCCCAAAAGTAACGTGGCGCACTTTGACTCAAATGCTGATACATTCTTTCTGCTCATTTGCGCAGTGCCGAAAGGTGGATGGGAGCCATCGGATGTGCAGCTTGAGGCTGCAGCCTCTCGAGAGGCCTTTGAAGAAGGTCCTCCCAATTTCCTTTAATCCGTCGCGCAAACTCCTGATTCTCGTTCCTCTCCCCTTTCCCACTCCACGCCGTTTTCATAAACCGTGTCCGTGTCTGTTATCGTTTTTTGCACATGCACACGCACAAATAGCGGGTGTACGCGGAACCATCACTCGTTATGTGATTACGATACCGACACCCTCGGCGACGTACCACTTTTACGAGTTGGATGTCGCTGGGCTCGAGCAAGATTGGCTTGAGAGGAACGAACGGAGACGGGAGTGGGTAGATTATGCTGAAGCTATGCGACGCCTTGAGTGGAAGTCTGAGCTGGTGCAAGGCCTCAGGCTCTCTTCCTTGGCACCCCGTCGCTGATTTCGCTGCGAACCACGCATATAACGGCTACGACTGACGCGCGACTTTATCGACAATCTAATACGTTCTCGTCTCTGTTGCCCCTCCACGCTTCCCCCCGAATCGTTGTCTGAATTACTCCGTAGGCCCGAGCTCATTGATTCTTGGGGGCCTACACCTTGCGGTTTGCGGAAAAGTGCCATGGTTACATGGACTACACCCACTACATTTTTCTTGTTTTCCTCGAACCAATTTATCTGCCCCCCCCCCCCTACCTAGTTCTCTCACTTTTTTTATTCCTCATCTTGCTATGTAGACTTGTTGGGCTTGTGCGATCACAAATTCACCCACTATCTTTCTCATACTTCATATCTTCCCCCCACCCCTGCCAGCAATTGCTTTGCATCATTCGCATTTCATCCCAACTCGTCTTACCTTTTTACAATCCTCCTCATGTCCCGCGTATTTGCATCGTCTTCGATCGATAGCCGTCATTCCTCCTATTTAGTAGCCATAGCCTGTCCGTTTTGATAGATTCCCAAAGCGCTTGGCTGAGCACCCGACACCCTACCCACTCTTTTCATTCTCCCCTCTACTCTACCCGCTAGACATAGTTCTGATAATAATGGTATGCACGAGAGTCCTCCACCGGGTAACTATTGGTCCAGAAGCGTAAATCAATTCCAATTGGAATTGGGCACCGGAAGAGTTGGGAATGGGTTTATTTGGTGGCGTGGTAGACCCGGTATCCACGGTTTTCGGGCTTTGTTAACTCGTTGCCTGGTCTCTGGTCCTCTTCTGCTGCCCGGACGCCAACAATTGATGCGTAGGTGATAGTGTTGCATTTTCCGGCGTGGTATTAATAGATACGCCTCGGAGTGATGGGGGTGATGCCGTTCCGGATTCGATTATCGGAGTCTGCCCTCTCCAGGTACCTAGGTTCATAAACACAATAAGCACCTCCGCAGCGCTAGCCTGGCCAGGTTGGAATGATCACACAGGTCAAGCTCCGGGTCGAAGTCCGGGAGCAGCTAGCATGTGATAATGAACGATGAATAAACGGCCATCCCCGCCTATCCTGAGAACTTCCTCGAGTCACATCTCTGCCATTCTAGTTCTCTGAAGACGCGGAATCACTTATCGACTGACCCACAGCACTTAGTACTCGTCACCTGCTGTTCATCTCCACTGCTGTTCCACAGAAGTTCGAAGATAGAACAAGACCGTGGAAGATACGGACGTCATAGTTCCCCTTCAAGAAGTGGAGGGGAGGACCTGGGGCTAGACCGCCATGCGCAGACTGTCCATGTAGCTCGCGGATGCTCTCACCACTGCCGCCAAGTGCATGGGCGACAATTTTCTCTGGGTCATGAGTTGACCTTGGCTTCTGACCGAGCTCGGAGGAAGAGAATCGCTAAGTGTTACGTTTTGGTTACGGAAGGCCTCCCAAAATCTTTATGGAGTTCTGTTTTAGATGTTGAGCCTGGGAGAAGGAACATATGTCAATTGTCAGAAACTCAAAATCAGCCCTGTGTTTCGGATGTCGGGAGTTCGGTCCCTCGGTTCCATTCGCCCTGGTGTATTGTTATTCTTGCGCGTAGGGGCGGATGGTTTCTGATAACGGTATTGCCCACTGGACGTTACACGATAACTGACAATGATGAAAGTGACAGCGATGACGTAAGAGGGGGGCGTCTGTTTTAAGCTTATGACGACAATGGGAAGTGGTGGCTGCAGACAAGTGTGGCATGCAGCCAGCGTGTTGGCGTCGTGGTTATAGGGCAAAAATCACCTGGTCAGATACTATCTATCATCGATGACCCCGCGACTTGGTCCCCGTGTGCTCAAACTACCCGCATACCAGACGTAGAAAAGCCTTCCTTTGTTGTCAAGGTTTATCGGAACTTCCCTTGTGGACGTGCCACAGTCTATCATGAAAAAAATCAACACTAGAACCTCGACTCCGAGGTGTATTACATGTCATATCATGTGTGTTAATGTATCAGTACGCTGTGGTTTTTGCCTTTGTGTTGGTGTCATTTTGTGGAAGTTAACGTACTGTAGGGTATACCAGTAGTGCGCTCCGTGCGGCGTATTCCGGCCTGAAGTTTTTATATGAGCTCTAACCTCTCCGGACCTCCCACTTTGGTGGCTCTTGGGTGTTTTGTTGCCCCTGTGCGGGTGCATGACAGATGTGGAGGAGGAATGCAGGGAAGTTGTTTGAGTTGTATACTAGGCGGTCATCTCCGCTTCCGTTGAATAAAATAGGTGAGTGAATAGCCAATTAGCTCACCCTTGACAATACTATTCTCAAACTCTATCCGGAGGGATACAATGTACTGACGCTACCGAGTCCAGAGATTGTAGTTCCCTTTGAGCTCCTCGTGACCTTCCCCCTCATGCTACGGAGGTTTTCGAGCCTTGTAAGGACTTCCCATTACTTTCGGGATCGGCCTAATATTGATCCAAGATGAGTGTTCATACGGCGGAGAATTTAATCTATCGTTAATATATGCCTTTATGGACGGCAATACCGTTTTTTTTTTCATGGCATCATCTCCGCTCTATAATCTATCGGTACACATCATGGACCGGGAGGAGAGTCCCTGGAGATATCCCCATAACAAGCATTTCAGCGACCAGCGACGATCGCCTGTGAAGCCGCTGGCCGATTGGATACAATAACCGGTTCCTTGACACTCCTGGACAACCAATAGACGCTCGGGCACAGTCAATGTTCCCATTGGACTTCGCTTGGTGGTCTTGTACTTTTAGTGGTCGCCACCTTATCCTGGTTTGAAGATCCCAAGAACTGGTATACTAATTCGGGCGAAATGGCCGGCTTGGAAACTGGTTGACAAGGTTAGCGTAGCAGATCGTCCTTGTGTACCTGTATGGGTATAGGCTGAGCTGTTGTGGTTCAGGTGTTGCTAGTCAATGGGTCAATTGACACAGTGACGGTTGCTCTTAACCTTGAAAAGACCAACAACCACCGAAACCTTCCTTGGCAAATTCCGGTTTCTTCGTGCTGGCCTTTGTGTTCTCTTCAGTTTCAGGAGCAGAATCCCTACTCCCTGTTTGCCGGCCCCGAAACTTGACGTTTCTGCATTGCAGGGCGTGGCATTTGACCAAATCAGCGACGATAAGCCTGTCGCCATTGTTTTCATTCCTATTCCGTATTTGCGGTTCCATTAGTTTTGGGGTACGAAATGGGAAAGCGACAGTATTCTACTGGTTATCGTCAAACACTTTTTTTTCCCCTCGGCGGATAGGCAACGGATTGGATATCCCTGAATTATTGCGGGCAAAAACCACCCTCTTACATCATCAGGTCACCGCATCAAAAATAGTGATAAGCCTCCACCATCAGTCCACGATGCCACTGAAGCATCTTCCTGCTTCTCCCAGTGCTGTTCTCGCAGTCTTCGAAACAGAAACAACCCTGTTAAAGCGAGGGGTAACAAACACACACAGACAAGCTTCACACATCACCTATTTATCGCCGTTTCGCCCCTTCAATTCGGTTCTCCCCTCGTCCGCATATGGCGGGAGTGTGTTCAAAAACGCCTGATTAAACTATCAGGTTGGACCCTTTTCTTGGTCCTCAAGAATGGAGAATATGGCGGCGGGTTCCAAGTTGTTTCATTTCATGAGCGTCTACATCGCACAAAACTGATCAATTCAATCACCCAACCGGTCATTGTGGCTCCCTCCCCCCTGCCGGTGTCAGTGCACGATTTTCGTTACGAGACCTTCACTTCCTTTACGCAAGCTTCCCCGCACCATGTGATGCTCCGCTCAAAGCCAAGTTCCCAGATTCCGGACATGCATTCGGCGTAAGGGGAGGGAGTATTTCCATTCCCGGTGGTCGAAGCCGAGGAGTGACCGCTAGTGGTTTGTTGCGCTTTGTGCAGCACCACTTCATTCGTCCAGGCGTAAATTACTTTATGACCATGCGAATATGCTGGTCGTGCGAATCGAAACCTACCGATTATCGATGAGCCATCGATTCGTGTGACTGCCTTGTTCCGGTAGTGCCACACAAACGTACTGCACGAAATTGGTGTGCCAAAGCAGCTTGCTGTGTTAGGTAAAACAGCCACCACCGGTACCGATTTTTGACCCCAGCGGGTTCACACTATGGGATGACTTTCCGGCGATCCTCAAACAGGGAAAGTCGCCAACGCCTATGTGTAGGATATTGTTCGGGTTTGTAGACCATAAACTACAGCCTTTGCGCTCTTAAATATTATTCTGGATTTCCTCAGGAACGGGAGGCGGTCGGATCTATCACACCTCAAGCGGCTTGCGGTGCCCTTGCACGAAGGTGAGGTCGAGGCGTGGCTTGTGAAGACTTGCTATGAGGCTTTTGATGGGCTTCCAGACTCTTGGTAACAGTTTGCAGCAAACCACGGCTCGACGTTCGAGTCCAGCTGGATCGATCAAGGATCTTATGGATCTTGAAGTTGAGGGTTTTGTTTTACTGGGGCACATCCGCTAGCCCATCCCCAGTTGGTTTCGATTACAATCTGAGATGCGATCTCGGTTTTCTTCCAAAGCTGCAGGGTTGCCACTTATGGTTAGCAGTCCACGATTCGTCCGCAAATCAAGACGACAGAGAGCCCTTGTACATATAACCAAAGGCATTGCACCTCTCAAGGCCACAGACTTCAACGTCGCAAGTACCCCTCCCACTCTCCTCACCGATGTATCTTAACACCTTCCAAGTTCACGGCAACTTCGAAGCCGATGCCTCGACAGCTAAAACTTTCACTACCCAGACTATGACCGTCGACGACCTCTCCTCTACTTACACTCCCGAGGAATCCCTTGCAGTAATGTACCAACGCGACGCGACAGGTCGCCGGTGCCACAAGACTCTCAAGGGCGGAGGCGAAGCTGTGTGGCCTCCCAACTTGTGCGTGCGCCTGATCCAATTATAACCCGAGGCATTGATTTAGCCCTTTGTCAACGTTAACAGGGAAGCGGCGCTCATTGCAGGTGTGTCAACCAGCCTGCATGTAGGGATATCTGACGCTGATTGCGATTTCCGACAGGTCTTCAAGTATACTCTGAAAGACACCGAGTACACATGAGGCACCGTGGCCGTTTCATCGGTCGCAATCACTTCCTCTCGGACTATGTGAAGTCGGTGACGGGTCGGAGGCGGAGTGCGAAGCAGGTTGGAAGCCGTCTGCAGCAGCTCAAGGACACGTGTAAAGAAATCGAGAGTGAGTGGGATATATTAAAGCACTGCTTTCTTGAATCACTCACGACCGCATGCTAGTCCTCTATCTAATTACTGGGAGTCGATCACCATCCCCCCGTCGTGACCCTCGCCGAGGTAGGAAGTCTGCCTCAAAGGGCCCTTCGCGAAGATCCCTCAGCAGTTCTCCTGAACTGTCCGATGGGCTTGTAGAGCAGACCCCAGAGCCTCAGGTTAGTTGTTTCTAGGATCGAGTCCCACCGACGGAATCTTATTTCTGGCTAGGAGCATCAGAGTCAAGCTTCTCAGTACCTCTGCTCCGAGGTTCCCCAACAGACTGTCTACTCCTCCACTGGTGTTCCCGTTCAACCCGTGTCTCCTGTCTATGATTCTATGGGTCAGGCCCAATGCTCATATGCGAACGATCAACCTGCAACTTCTCAATATTATGCACATTCCTCCCAGTTCTACTCTCAGGAGTGGTCCAATGCAGCTCAACCTTCGCAACCGACATATCAGGCACCATCACAACAATGGGTCGGCTATTATCCTCAGGTGGAACCTCAGCAACAATATGTGTACTATGATTCTCAGTACTACTAATTATTGTCGTGCGCTTTCGTCTGTATCGTCATCGTCATTCATTATCATCATCATAGGCTCATGTCTTTCTCGTTTTGTGCGCACGTGCTATCTCTAGGTTATTTATACACTCAATCGCATTTTTTGTTTTTACATTGGAAGCCGGCTACTCGCGTCTGATGCGTCTGAAAGCTGCTTCCCATTCGCGATCTCCATCACATTGAACTTCTGGAGACGATAGTAGTCCTGAACTATAGAAATGCCGCAAACGCTCTAATGGATTGTATGAGCTCACGAATGCAACTTTGGAGGCGACTAACACAGTACCTTGAAGACTTCGACAAGAATGAAAATGTCAGGGTTATTCAAAGAAACAGTGTGTCCAGCGGGCACACATTGCGCAATGTGCTGGATCAGAGTGGGACGCGAAATTGTACTATGATTTCGGATCCTTAGCTCCACTTTGTACTAGGACCAGAATTAAAGACCAGTGAATAGAATGAGTAACGAGGGAACCAACGGTAAATTTCTTTTCACCGTGTTTTTGGAAAAACGAGGTGAACACGTTGCCACAGAGGGACTGTATTTCCGGTAAGTTTGCTACGCAAGTTCCGCTTACCGGGACGAGACGATGGGTGTACCTAAATAAATCGACCAATGGCAATCACAAATTTACAGGCACAGTAATAAATTTTGGATAGTTACCGGGTATGTGTTACGCCAGTGCGCTGGACGTTTTCTATATGCTTTACGACGAGCTGCACAGGGTCGACGGGCGACTTGCAGGAGATAAACACGACTAGGGAAAATTAGGAAATCGAGTCGGTGGAGATTATCTATATTCGTGCTTACCGCAAGGTGTGTTGGTTTGGCAATTGGCTAGACGGACATCAGATGAATCGTAACTGAAGTTAGAGAAGCATCGCTACCGAAACGTTTCTCTTTTCTGGACTTCTGTATGGATGACATCTCGTTGGCGATTTGGGCTTCAAGGCTCAGTTCTTCGGCTGTTGATCCGACTCTTGTCCCTTCAGAACCGGCGGTCTCTTCTGGCCATAGCTCGTCAGCTAGCTGGGAATTTTTTTGACATAGTGTGCTAACGGTTGGAGTGAAAAGCCTTACCGATTCAAACAAATCATACAACTCCCCGACGGTCTGCTTTTCCTTGCCCTTAACACCTAAGAACTGTTGGTTCAGGAACAATCTTCGGGTTTGGGAATGTGGACAGGCCTTACAGCTTGCCCATATACCAGGTCCATCTATGCTCCGCTTTTCCCAAACAGGCGTCCCGTCCTTGAAAAGGTCAGCGAGATCCCTTGAGAGCGCTCAGGAACGATATTACCGAACGGTATTTCTTTCTTTTCTCGCTTCCTAGTAACTTTTTCTTGACTTCTGTCATAATGAGCTTTGGATTCTGTTGATGAACTTGGATCCGGTTGAAGGTATCCGTGGGTCCTCGCCAACCGATAATCGCGATACGTCAGACCATGTGACTCCTAATAAAGAAATTTTCTATGAGACTGCTATCCGACATTCATTTACCTTCGTCCCTAAGCACTAAGCTTTGTGACACACGCTCGTTTCATCCACGCAGAAATTCTGCGAGGCCACGGCAAGACGAGCTCATCTAGTGTATTGGAGATTTATTGGGCTTACAGCTTCCATCGAAATGATCAGATAACAGAGACCTGCTCTCGACCTTGCCTCGCTCTGGCGATAAAACAAGTGGCCACAGCGATAGCGGCCGTCCTGAGCCCTGCTGACCGCAATTGTCACGGCGCCTTCAAAACCACTCCCTGGGAAATTGATTTATCTCCACCCAGTTCCAACTTCTGAGAACGCGTGTCGAAGACAGAACCCCCCACAATCTGGGAAGCGTTAGCTTCGAATGCGAACAGTGCCAGGAGGCAGAACTTCTTGCTTCTCTCAAAAATTTTGGACGTCCGCAACCTCAGCCCGTCAGATCGCCTGACCTTCAAAGACCACATCTGCCCCAATCAAAACCAATCACCCGATGCATTCGCACCCTTCAAGTCACCTCACTGCATCATTTTGCCTTCCTAGGCAAAATTGCTCTCCACGGGGTTATTCAGCCCTGCTCATCCCACACAGAACCACTAGATCGTCGAAATCGGCAATGGTTCAGTTTCGAGGATGGCCAACATTCTCCCCGCTCTATTAAGTTTCAGGTGAGTAAGGCAACCAGGGCGAGACCAACCGGTATCTAACAATCAAAGCCGGTACTCAATTGCATTATGCTTCTCAGTGGCATTGACGTGAACCCAAACTAATACAAATCTATGACATTGCTGGCTAGTACCTGGCTAGCCACATCCACGGGCAATGCTAGACGGCGGTATATGCGAGTCTGGTCGAGCCAAGGCTCCATTAACACCCGAAGTAAATTGTAAGGCATGTTGGCGCAACTACCATAAAAATTTCGTCTGGGTGCCTCAGGAGTGTCGAATGGAGATTAGATGTCTGAGCAAGAGGTCCGATGACCGGCAAATCGGTAGAAGAATGACCACTGGTCATTGTAGTGGCAATGCCAAGAACAGAATCCCCTTCGAAAGGATAGCTTCGCTTGATCACTCTTGCTTCCAAGCGCCTACTAGCGTTGATGTCCTTCAGAGAACTCAAATCAAGCGCAGAGAGATACGAGAGGTGCAGAAACAACACGCCTAGGTCTGAACATGAGACAGAAACTATGACATACCCAAGACACGGTATACCTTCTGATATGTTTTCTATCTCGGAAGGATACAAGGCCGTTCACCGGCAAATTTCATTTCGACACAAGGCGTCAACATTTGGCTTCCTCGGACCGTGCTCGACGAGATCACCCAGTCCATAGGCGACAATATGGTGATTTCTGGCTATACTCCGAAGGACCGAAGAAAAATGAGCAGGCTCTCAGTACCTCCGCCTTCCCGAGCTTTCTTCTTAACTTTGATAATAACTTACTGTAAAATTAGTTACCGGATCGATGGTGTCATCGGTAGATGGTCCGGAACCCGCAATACAACAGGTGGACAGCTTGCAGAAGCTTAACAGACCAACGCCTCAGCATCCATTCACTCAACGTTTCAACATACAGCGGCACCGGAAATGACTAGATCCCAAGTTCGTTCAACATCATTGAAAAAATAAGCTTTCAGCTATAGTTATAAACGCGAGGCTGATCTCCAGCGCTTCAAAGATCGCTTCCTATCGCACCAAAGCTGCCTGTTTGCAATCTGGCACCCACAAAACAAGCAGCCATGGCGGTTCCATGACGTCGCATCGTCCCGGTAACTTACAACCACGCGTTCTTGGCGAAGATGTTAAGTTAACCCTGTCTCGAAAACACGCCAGACAACATGCTTTGTTGTCGATGCTTCCCACCGTCAATGTTCGAGAGAAAAAGGCCGGAAACTGCAACGCGTGAAGAGCCAACTCGACGGAAACTCCTTCAATTTCGGGCATATCCTTGTCGCTACTCATCCGATTGGGCCATGGCCAACGACCCTTGAACGTTTCCCCTCCTTGACATCAGGGATGAGCAGTTCTCGATCGGGTGAGGAACTCGCTCCCATGTTCGTGGCCAACCCGGGCGTACCGATTAGAGGTCTAGAGGCAGTAGACAGCAGCTTCATGGCCATGCGGATGTGCTCCAGTATCAGTTAATATGAAATTTCGACTGATGTCACCAGGATCCCGAGAGCGTTTCCCCTCAAGGCTTCGATAATGCAAGGCATTCAAGCTTGCAGATCCCCGGTCGGTAGCATTTAGACGAAAACATTCCCAGGATAAGGATGGGCCTGCAATTCGGACGCTCCTCGGGGCGGATGGGTTGTAGACAAAAGGAAAAAGACGCTTTAGCGGATGATCAATCAGCACACAGGAAGGGCATCCGTGAGTGAGTGAGAACCGCCGGTGGGGATCGAACCCACAACCTTTGCCTAGGTATCCTCTTCTGAACGAAGACATGATAGGAAAGCAACGCACTACCATTGTGCTACGGCGGCTTCAAGTATGGTGAATTATGGACTTTGTTATGTATTTAAAGTCTTCAGCCAAGTTTCTGGGCAAGTCCGAGAACACATCAAAACATCCCAGGGCCGCCAACAAGTTAATCACATTATCTGCGCTTCATCTAAACGTGTGGCCCCTAACCAGGACCTCGAAGTCTGATTGGATAGGTATATGAAGTGTAAAGTATTGATTACGGTTAACGCCTGTTCATTTAAACCTTGATCAATCTTGATTATCGGCCCCTGCCAGTGGCCAGAACAAAGCAATCACACCTAACTCGCGGGCGCAGCGTCGCTAAGCCCCAAACCCTGTATTATAGGAATATTTTGAGTCATAGTTCCCGAAAGAAATCACACGCGACTTGCGTGCTTAACGAACTTTGTGATGATTCATGTTTCAGTTTTTAACTACGGCGGATTTTGGGACGTTGGAGATGAATATAAATATCTGGGAGCGGAGCTTAGGGGTGGAGCATCATAACATAGGTTGCGCCAGCGGTTCTCCTCTGCTCGGCCCTAAGATACAGGACAGTTCTTCCGTGGAGTGAAAATTGTTTGGATAGTTAACTCAACGGTCTGGCGACACGTGAAGCAAATCAAGAGACGTGACGTTGAGCGGATTATTGTACAATGAGCGATTTACACCTTCAAAGTTCAAGATTCAACAAAAGAAAGAAGCGTGGGCACTTTCAATATGGTAAGGTTCAACTAAGCGCAGAAACGAACAAGGCGACCATATAACAAAGTATTATGAACAGCGAAGAATAGCAAAAAGCACATTAAACAGCAGACAAGCTGTCTAGGCTATACAATGACAGCGGGGTAAAAACAACAAACAACCTTCCTGGCCATGGTCACGAGTGAGTAGGTTAATTTAGACGAGTGCAGCGGATTGGAGATAGCCTCTGAAGATAGAGTCTCGCACTAAGAAGCATGTGTCAATAAATGAGATAAGTCAAAAAGTTGATGGAACACACCGTTGCCAATAACACGCTGAGTAGCTTTGGTATCCTGAGAACGTAAGGAACCAGAATTATTGTTTGTGCGAAGCATAGAAGTGATGATACGTCGTACCACAACACTGGTAAAATGCGTGTATAGCACACGCCTGTTCTCGTTGTTTCGTCGATGGACCTGGAGGAAGTGGGCCCGGAAATAGTTCAACACCGTTTCATAATCATTGGTACGGTCACCGAAGGAAGTAATACTTCAGAAAACAAAGTGAGCATTAAAACACCTGCGAAGCAGAAGTCCACATACTATTTCCGAACTTTCAAGCCCTTGTCCAGTTTTGCTTTTAGGAGGTCGGTTTTATCTAAATGACAGATGAGATCGTTAAGGCGCGAGGCAGATGCCAAACCCACTCAAAAACAGGACAAGATGGACATTTTTCAAGAGGGCGTTGGAGCAAATCTGTGTGAAAAGTTGGAGAGAATCATCTATCCGGTTGACTCGTGGGTCTTCCTCCAGATACTAAGAATAAGTGATAAGGAGGCATAGCAACAAGAAACCCGAGGAGAAATCATACCTGATCAAAGGCACTCACTGGGGCGACGAAAATGATGGCATTCGCATCATCAAAGTATGGAACCCAAGAATGTCTCTGCCCACGGGCCCCGCCTACATCATACAGATGCCATGTTACCGACTTTCCATGGATGTTGACGTCAAAGATATGCTCTGCGATACCCATAGTTTGGATCCGGGCATGCAATATGTCATCTATAAGAGCAGGGGTTAGTATCTGCGCCACCGACGACGAATGCCGACTAACCGGTCGTTGGGATATAATCGGGTGCAGCCACACGGGCGATATGTCTAAGGAAGCTGCGATATCTTAAGCAGACAGTTCTGATGTCAGCGTGACAATAACGTACAACTCCGACCATTCATCAAGCTTCAGCCTCCGCTTCGCTATCATACCCTTGACAGTAGGATGGTTCCACAGCTCTTTGATGTCGGCCTCAAGCAGAGAGAGCATACGGGCGACGTCCAAAATCAAGACATCCTGGACTGGCTGCACCTCTGAGATGCTCCCCCGTTCCTTCCTGTCCGTGTCCGCGCGCTTCTTAGAAATTCGACCTAGTGCGTTTTCTATTGTTCGGGCTTGCCATCCGGTTCGCACGTAAACACCACCCTTCCCGGAACCTGAAACAGCAATGCCACCGCTCAGGCGATCGGCGAGCTGTGTGTCGGTGGAAACGAGTGGATTGAGTTTGCGCCGTAAGGCTGCGATTTGGTTTGCACCTGGATCCTTCGACCAAGGGTGGGAGTGATTTGAGGATGAGCCAACACCGGCGGCCGGATGAGACGAACCGTTTCCGAGAGCACCAGTGTAAGATGACGTGGAAGGAGAAGATTGATCAGCGACGCTGGTTGCGCGTGCCCTCTCGTCGGTTAGGGAAGTAGAATCATCGTCGTCGTCAAGGACGTCGTCCCACGCTTCGAGTGTATTCAGGATATGCTTGAGGGAATGGACAACATTGAAGTAAATGACAGTTTTCCAGGAAATACGCTCCCCGTCGAGGGAATTTGGCCGATACATGAGCTGAAATTGCTTTTGAAGGGTGGATTTCCCACTCTCCGCTTGACCAAGGAGCAAGAGCTGCGGAGGGCGTGAATATATGCGCATGAAGAAAGGTGCATTGAGCGCAAACCTTGACATCACCCTTTTTTCGCCTGAGACGTTCGCGCTCTTCTCTCAGATCCTCGTCAATCTTCTCGGAAATACGCTTGGCCTCCGCCTCTGTCTGAAGACGGGCAATGCGCTCAGCTTCGGTCTCGGTAGGAGGGGGTTTGAGAGCCTCTGTAATTGGGTCATCTTGGCTGTAGAGGGAGGGTGTACGCATCATGGCTGGGGAAGGGAGGTGATGGTAGGAGGGAAAGGAAGGGCGGGAGGTGTGAAGACGAGCGGAGATTCGGGCATGGAGATTTGGGTAGCAGCCCTGATCATCACAGCTATGTTTGCATCAATAATAGTACATATGTCACACTAAGTCCTCATTATCGCTTTGTCACGCGCCAAACTTACTTTCTGTCACGCGCCTGCTTGTCATGGTACGTCCTCCTCTCTTAGGTACCCAGCGCTGCCGCTCATACAACGCAGTCAGTCACTCTCCACACCACCCACGGAGACCTCAAGGTAACCACCCGCCATCCTTCCCCCTGTTGCTGTCACCCATCTGTCACAGATAGAAGTCTTCTGCGAGGCTGTACCCAAGGCGGCAGAGGTATATCTATCGTTTCAACAACTATTTGCTAATAAGCTAATACCCTCCTAGAACTTTCTCGCGCTCTGTGCATCAAACTACTACGATGGCTGTATCTTTCACAGAAATATCAAGTCTTTCATGATTCAGACAGGAGATCCCTCGGGGTCTGGCAAAGGCGGCCAGAGCATCTGGGGTGCTCCCTTCTCCGATGAAATCAGATCCACACTTAAAGTGAGGCACTCAGCGGACGGTGTCCCGCCTCTTCTGATCCGCACTGCTCGACTCCCAGTTCAACGCCCGGGGTATCGTTGCAATGGCCAACTCTGGGCCCGACACCAACAAGTCCCAGTTCTTCATTACCTATGCAAAGCAGCCACATCTTGATGGCAAATACACTATCTTTGGCAAAGTCATTGACGGTGTTGATTCGACACTTGACGCGATGGAACGAGTCCCCGTGAACAACAAGAACAGACCCCTTAGCGAAATCAAGCTTACACATGTATGTGCACCTTCCGTTACACTGTAAATCATCTCATCAAGAATCCTGCCAGGTCACGATACATGCGAACCCCATCGCAGATGCGCAATTAAGGCGATAATGATGCGGTTCAGTAGGTACATATCTCAATCGCAATGGAATCCGTTGCATGTTGTTCTTGATATCCGTGTTTGTTGCTTGATGCTGTGCCTTTGTTGGAATGCTACAATGCTGCAGAAAACACTTGTTGCAGATACGTCACTTATATTATACAAATTTAACCCCGTCACTCCCATCGTCCCGTTGTCACCGCTTGATAAATCCAACGAGCTCCTTCTGAAGCTCTCTCTGTCGCCGAGCTCTCTCAAGGTCGTCGACGCTGCGCAAATCATATACGATATCACGAGTCTTCCCAAAATACACCTGTCACAGTTCGTCAGGATGTCCTGAACCTGTACCTTGATCAAGTACCAAGATGGCTGTACCTCTTGGAGCGAATTACGCATCTTGATCTCCATCTCCTCAATCATTCGGCCAGTGTTGGTGATGTGGGAAGAAGGGTCATGGATGGGCCAGTCTTGTTCGTGCTATGTTAAGATGTTTTATCAGTACAGAACAACGGAAATTTCAAAACAAAAACAAGGGCGTGTGTAACGTCAGCCGCCAACTCAAGCGCGCAACGAAACTTAAAAAGGACAAACAGCACCCATGATGCAGAGAAAAACACATACCTGTCTCGTCATACTTCCGCTCAGTGTAACCTCGCCGTTACGTTTGAATTGAATGTCCTTGTATTTTGCATTCCCCGCTGCCGCGGCAGCACCGGCAGCCTTCTTATCGTTCTCACCGCCTTCCTCCGAGGTTTGGCGCGTCGTAAGTTGCAACATGATCGTAGAAGTAAGTTTGTAGTGCGCCTGCCGGCCGCGTTCGACAGACTCGAAGACGTGAATAGAATCCCACGACCCCGAGGGTTCCTGGTTGGAAGAAGGGGCCATTGCTATTCAAGGTGGGGGTAACCGAATCATAAGAAGGGGCAGATCTGCCGTTGAGTGGGATAGCATTCCTGCGTTCTGGCGGGTAACGTACTTTTCTTGAACAATACGACCCCTGCGAATCCACCATCTTCAAGATCCCAGAGATAGACAGAAGACACTCCTCCTTCGTAGTACCTAACCACCACACATGTCAGTCCAGCCAAACCAAAGCCAACGAAATCGAGACTGCGCACATCTCGCGATAAGTATCAAACGCCTCATTAGCCATAATCTCCAACTTGCGTAATTTCGGCGTCGGCACAGTCCCATCATCGAGCGGAGGGTCATATTCATTCGACCAAGGTGACCTATACCACGAACAAATGCAACAGGCACAGCGGGCCCTCAGACGTCCGGAAACGTCGCACAACGCGGAGTTTCAGACGTACCGATAGCTTTCGCCATCCCGATTATAGTCGCAGGCGAGGTAGTCGCGACCTGTGGCACGGTCGGTCTTGAGTTGCAATGGCTGATCAACACTTCCAAGCAGATCGTCTGCGTAGTCTGGACAAATGGTAATTAACGCGTTAACGTTTTCTTCTGTTCTTGTAGGAGGCAAGCGCCTCATCAGATCAAGCATAGAGTCGACGAGTTCCGCCATGGTTGGATCGGGGTGTGGAAGAGAGGAAGGTTTATCACTGTTGGGCGTTCTATTTAATCCATCAATCTGGACATTAACACTTTGCAACTTACGCCGGAACGCATGAATATAGGAAAACAAATTACGAATATAATAAAGTAAATCAAGACAGATTACCAGTCGTAAAACTTCAAGCAACGGGAACACGGCAATATCACAGGCAAATGAACCTGAGACCAAAAGAAAAAAGTATTCTGGTCCTACTTAAGGATGCCCCACACCAGGATTGAACTAGTGACCTTCTCATTGACCTGTCGGTACAAGTGAGACGCGCTACCACTACGCCAGCAGGGCTTATATTGATGCCTCAGTTAGAGGACTAAGTCATATTTCGTTCCTATTTGTCAGATTTGTGAATCCCTCGCACTCATATCTCTCAACGTGCGTGTCGAAAAAAGACTCTTCAAGACTCTTGTCGGGCTGGGTAAGCAAGCTGATGGTCTTCTACCATCGATAAGCGCGTCAGCACGATCGGTGTTTTGAGCCCGAGGGCAAGAATAGTCGCTCTCTTTCATCAATCCAAACCAGCCCTGAAATTTTAGAAAGCTCTGTGATACCTATACGTGAACTAGTCTTTGCTTGCTTGGACATGTCGTCACACGTGGGTGGTCCGTGCTCGCATGTTGACGACTGCTTGAATCCTTCGGAGCAAGAAGAAAACATATTAACATAGGAAAATTGATCGATCACGGAGACGGGCGGAGTCCGGAGTTAGCCGGTGTCCGAGACCGATATTTGCAGGATGGGCAACGTGGGCATTTCGAAACTTGACTCCCAACCACCATCTTCCTCGACTTTAGTGAAGGTTTTGCCTACAAATCTTCACAATAGCGCCTACCCACCCTTCTCATCCCTCTCACATCCTCTTCTGTATCGGCAGAGGATTCATGCTTCGTCCGCCAATTGCTATAACAAAGCGTAAACGTTCTGCCTTCATATCTTCTACCAGTTTTGTAAGCATCTTCTTGTCCCCTCCTTCCCCCGACTTTTTGTGTTAATTGCTTGCCATCCAGCAGCGTTAAACCGCCTACTTGCCCAACATGGCTTCCGGACCTACTGTAAACATCCGTCGCGATGTCGATGACAAGTTCTATCGCTACCGGTAAGTTTTGGTGTATGTCTCAAAGAAAATGCTGCTGACGCGCATATAGCATGCCCCTCTTGACCACCAAAATTGAGGGTAAAGGAAACGGCATCAAAACCGTCGTTCCTAATATGTCCGATGTAGCCCGTGCCCTCAGCCGTCCTCCCACCTACCCTACCAAATTCTTCGGCTGCGAACTCGGTGCACAAACTTCATTCGACGAGAAGAACGACAGGTACATTGTCAATGGCGCTCATGATGCGAATCGTCTCCGCGAACTTCTTGATCAATTCATCGAGAAGTTCGTCCTATGCAAGTCTTGCAAGAACCCTGAAACGGATCTTGTTATTCTCAAGAGTGGAAGGAATGAGGAAATCATTCGTGATTGCAAGGCATGCGGCGAACGCACGGATGTGGACATGCGTCACAAGTTGACGACCTTCATCCTCAAGAACCCTCCGGTCAAGTCAAAGAAGGACAAGAAGAAGAACGTCGGTACTGCTGCCGCAAATGTTGGCGGAGGCAACTCTCCCACCCATGAGGCCGGAGATGCCGAGAAAGCTGAGGGGGCTGTTGATGGGGCCGAGAGTGATGATGAGTTGACGAAGAAGATCAAAGCCGAGGCGGCAGAGCTTAATACCGAGTCCGCTATTACCGAAGAGGAATGGGGTGCGGATACCTCCCCCGAGGCTGTCAAACAACGCATGAAGGCCCTCGAAGGCAGCATGGCCGCCGCCGTTATTGGTGGGGATGATGAGGGCAGTGATGAAGACGCCAATAGTCCCTACTCTCAGCTCGGCAAGTGGGTGGAGGAGAACCGTGATGACGCAGAAGATCTCAAGACTTTCGCCATCGAGGTTTACAAGAAAGTCCAGGAGCTGGGCATCGAGAAGAAACATAAGGCTGTTCTGGTTTTGATGCAAGCCCTCTTCACCGATGAGGCTCTGACTGAGGTCAAGAGCTTCCTAGCCCTTTTCAAGAAGGTTCGTGCCCTATCCATTGCGCGTGGCGTTCGTGCCGATGCTAACCTATTGGTAGATGGTAACTTCGGAGAGGCATCAAAAGGCATTGCTTGGTGGTTTAGAGCGTCTTGTTGGCTTAATGCACCCATCCCTCGTTCCCGCCGTTCCCAAGTTGTTGATGGAGTTCTATCAAGCTGACATCCTCGAGGAAGAAGTGATCACTCAGTGGGGTACTCATGTCAGCAAGAAGTACGTTGACAAGGAGACCAGCAAGAAGGTTAGGAAGGCTAGTGAGCCATTCCTCAAGGTACGTGGTTTTGTTGACCTGCCTTACCCTCATTGCTTATGTTTGTGCATACAACAGTGGCTTGAAGAAGCGGAAGATGATGATGACGATGAAGAGTAAAAGATTTTCGTCTCATGGCCCGTGCCTATGCTATCAGTCATTGTTTTGTACTATTTTGTCTAGGTTTACGTTGAATTGATATTATTGTTCTGGAAAAGTTCGACTTCACGGTTGTAATCAAACGGCGAATTCAAATCCCTTTTGAGTTGGACGAGTTAGAGCCCACGTGAAACCAGTTGGCGTTCGTCACCTGCAATTCAGCCTCACGTTTTTCATTTCGTTTATCACCAGAAGTGATTGCTTCTACTTCGGCGAGGCAAGTCGACTTTTGGTATGTAACACCATCTGAGATGCCCGTATCCGATATCTTGCGGGTCTAGTTGAGAAAATCCTATCTAGCTTTTCTCGGTGCCGCCACAGCTACCGGCTTTTCGGGCAGGTGAAGGGGGTACATATAGACACCGACTTCCATTCTTGCCAGGCGCCCCCGATGATATCGACTACTAACTGACATTACGCGATTACCTGATGACATTCCAAGCTTAACAGACGTGGGAGGGGAGGTTTCCATGGCGCTTGTTCTACGTCCCCGTAATTTACGGCTAACCACCATCTACAGCGATGTCATCGAGACCGGCAGCGAAGACCGGCCCAAAAACTCAATACCAACATTACATACCGCAGTTCATTCTTCGGAAGTTTCTTGAAGTCCAAGGTCCGCCTAAGTGAGTGGTGCACCCACGTACGTGTTTCTGATGTGTGAGCTGGCGCTCAAACATGTTGCATGTGCCCCGTGCAGAACTAGCAAGCAGCGTAGCAAAGAGAACTGGAGAGCGAAGAAGAAGGGGATCGAGACGGAGCTTTTAAATATCTATGATCTCTCCACCAAGACCTGGCGCCCGGCGCCGATTGCGAAGAGCTTTGGAGGGGTCAACATCTACACCGACATCACGAATGGGATAAACTCCCAGCACGTAGAGGCGAAGCTTTCGCGTCTCGAGAACGAAGCGGCGCAGGTCATCGCCACTCTTCAGGACGCCTGTGGTAGAGGTACCTTTGTCCTGACCCGCCGCGCCCTGGAAGTCCTGCGCAAATTCGTGTATGTCATGCATTTTCGGAAGCCATCCACAAGGGACATGTACTTTAACACCGGTCCCGAGGACCCCCTCAGTGACTGGCTTCAGCAATACAAAGAGACGCACAACATCAAGACGCCGGAGGACATGTGGCTGCACGCTCTTGCCTATATTCTGGATACACCCCACCCGATAATCATTGCGGAAGGGGAAAAAATGCACGCAAAATACGAAGACAGAATGATGATGATGCTATCAACTAAACTTGACCCTAATTTCGAGAATTGGTTCGCCACAGACTACCGATCTCTTCAGAATGCGTACTTCATCGGCGTTTGGGAAGCTGCACAAGAATGCGAGTTTGTCTTAGGGAACAATTCTTTCGGTCTTTGGGAGGGCCTACTGAAAACCGGGATGGACATACACCGCATCTTCGTCATCAGTCCTAGGCTCGCCCTGGTTCTCCGGACCAACACATTCCAAATATATGGAAAAGAGGCTCTGAGTCTTGTGGACAGGAGCGCCTTGGCCGAAGTCCCCATGCAGGGTGCTTCAATCAAATATCATGGTCATCCCGGCGACTTTGCCTCGGAAGAGGACTTACAACGCTATCGTGCTACACCGGCAGCACAGAAGGACGTCTTTACCTACAAAATCACCAAACTTACCGAGGCGAAAACTCGAGAGGTCAATGAAGCTATCCTACACAACGTTGAACAGGATGAGTCCATTGTATTCTCGTCAAAGGAGTGTATGCTGAAGACCATTCACTATCATATCACATCACCGGAGCTTGGCATCCAGCTGTGTGACCCCCATGGCAGATACGCTGCCCTCTATCATGCTCTTCTACGCTCTCTAAAGTCCCCAGAAGACCTTGCAGCAGAATCCGATCACGACTTTCGCCTCCGTGTTGTTCTCGAAGTCATGCGACGACGCATGGTTCGTTTCCGCTCTAGATGGGATGCAACTCATTGGTGCTATCGAGCTATGACTGCCGATCCCAATCAGATGCATCCTTTGGCAATAGACGTGCGTCTGCGGCTGGCGCAGATGATAAACGTCATGAAGGCTAGAGGGAAACACGAAAGCCCGCGGAGAAACCCTTCGGCACGCCTCGCCGACAGCCTGTCTGAGGACTCGAATCGGGTAATGATGCCTATGTGTATGGCGGTTGCAGGGCTCATGGGAGACAAGTTTGCAAGGAGCCTGAAGGGCGAGGACTTGTCGGCGATGGTGGGTTTCATTGAATGGCCGGTAAAAGAAAGGATGGATTTTATCAAGCCCTTAATCGGAGCTGATATGTACCGGAGGTTGACCTTGACTTAGCGTCTTTGGCAACGGTGTTGTACTGTCAAACCCATACCAGTCAAGTTCTGTTGCTTTTAGCTTGTGTTCGCTTATTTCGTCAATACTTCCTCACGATTTTTGTATGTGTACCAATGATACGAGTCCATTGATCAGGAGGTGTTTCGACTCATTATTGATAGGCAGTGAGCACCCTTGTAACAATAATGAATTGGGAGTGGAAGATGACTGCTGCGGCGTAGAGGGTCCAGAAAGTAACTCTTGCATCACATATCCACGTTGAGAGATTATATCTTTGATTATGTCATTCGGCTGGGTCTCCAAGTCGACCCGTTCATGAGCGTTGAGTTTCCAGACTTATGATAACAGAGCAAGCTCTTTTCTAATCCGAACTGACTTGCGTACTTGACCTCAGGCATGCGAAAGTATATTTGGGTGTTTATCGAAGGAAAGAAGGCGAAGGTGACTATGAATTATTGACGGAGTCCGCCGAACGCCTAAAATGCGTTCTGTGTTGCACGTTCAAAGAGACTAGTAGAAGTAGCCTCGCGGATTAGCAACTTGAAGCAACGACCAAGTATTGACAATAACGCTGGCATTTTACCGGAGAGGGAAGGCGATGAAAGTGATTGTGCTGCCTAGCAGTTAGCATTTGACTTTGTGTGCACTGCGTACAACTGGAGATGATAACTGATGTGTATTTACTCTGTTTGTTTATATCGTCACTCCGCTCGCACGTAGCTCAAGAAACTGGACTTTTATTCGTATTCTGTCATAGCAGTGGTTCTAAGGGCGGTATCATCATAGATCAACACTGCAGCGAGGCGTGCAATTATTGCTCACGTCAGTTTTCCCCGCCAAGGTACATCTGCATATTTGTGAGGGGAGGGTCCAACGAAAGTGAACTCATCAAGGACCGCCAAAATTCTTGATAAATCCCGTGCAACCCACGGAGGGACATGTTGAGACCAAGCTGACTTACCAGGCAGCTTCTCGGGCTGTGACGATGAAGCAACAAGTGATTCGAGGACGCAAGAGATCATATTCGGCAACATCATTTCTAGGTGATGTCAACGAGAATCATTGAATTTGGGGTAGGGGGTCATCACATAATTTGTTAGAAGCACATATAAAGCTGACCGCGGATGCAATCACCTGATGACTACCAAAGTTTAAGAGACGTGGGAGAGAGTGGGCGACTTTCATGTTAATTCTGTATCCCCGGTACTTTACGGTCAACCGCCATCTACAGCATGTCATCGAAACCTCGAGCGACGTCCGCCCCCAAAACTCAATACCAACATTACATCCCACGTTTCATTCTTCGGAAGTTTCTTGAAGTCCAAGGTCCGCCCAAGTATGTAGTTCCCCTTTCCACGTTGTACGAACTAGCGCTCATACATGTGTCGTGCACACGTCAGGACCAGCAAGCAGCGCAGCAAGGAGAACTGGAAAGCGAAGAGGAAAGGGATTGAGACTGAGCTTCTGAACGTTTATGATCTCTCTACCAAGAATCTGCGCTCTTCTCCAATTGCAAAGAGTTTCGGAGAGGTCAATCTCTACACGGATATCACGAGCGGTATTAACTCCCAACACGTCGAGGAGAAGCTATCGCGCCTCGAAAATGAAGCCGCTCAGGTCATTACGGGCATCCAAGACGCTTGCGGCCAGGGCACCTTCGTCTTGACACGGCGTTCCTTGGAAGTTCTGCGTAAATTCGTATTCGTAATGCATTACCGAAAACCGAACATTCAGGCCCAATACTTCAACGTGGATCCGAACAACTGTATGGCAGATTGGATTTCGCGGTACATGCAGACACATAACCTCAAAACGCCAGAGGACATGTGGTTGCATGGTCTTGCCTATTTCCTCGACACTCCCCATCCGGAAATCGTTGCAAAGGGAGAACAGATTTATGCCCAATATGGAGAAGCAGCGTTACTCCAGATGATGGCGTCGAAGGTTGACCCCAAGCTGGAAAATTGGTTCGCCGTGGATTACCGGTCCCTTGCCAATTCACATTACTTCGGAGTTTGGGAAGCTGCGCCAGGATGCGAGTTTATCATGGGGAATAACTGTTTTGGCCTCTGGGAGGGATTGGTTATGGGCATGCCAGATGTCCAGCGGATCTTCATCATTAGCCCCAGACTTGTCCTCATCCTCCGCAATAATATGACCAGACGGATCGCGGAAGGAACTCTTTCAGCCTTTGTCACAAGTGCCCTAGCCGATGTTGCCACACCGTCTCCTATCACCAAATACCACGGCATGGCCGCTTTTAGTTCCGAAGAGGCCTTGATGCGTTATCGTACCACACCAGCGGCTCAGAAAGATACCTTCACATATACAATTACGAAGCTCACCGAAACACAGACTCGGGAGGTCAACGAGGTCATTTTGTTGAATGTTAAGAAGGATGGGGCCCTTGTTTTCAAATCGAAAGAATACATGTTGAAGGCCATCCGCTATCACATTGCTTCACCAGATCCCGTTGTCCAGTCCGAAAATCCATACTCGAAATTTTCTGCCCTGTTGGCGGCTCTCGAAAGTACCTCCAACCCGTCAACAGAGTCTACCGTCGAATCGGACTCCGATTATCGTCTACGTGTCGTTCTCGAAGCTCTACGACGACGCTTAGTTCCGTTCCGTTCCGAATGGGACGCTTGTTATTGGTGCTATCGTGCTATGACGGCCGACCCGAGCCAATCTCATCCACTCGTGGTCGAAATGCGCGTCCGATTTCAACAAGCGAAGTCAGTGATCGGGGCTGTCAGCAAGGACAAAAACAGGCGCAGCAATCCGTCAGCGCGCTTGGTTGATAGTTTGTCCGAGGAAGATTCTAATTGTGTATTGGGACGGATGAGTACACTTCTCAAGGTACTCATGGGATACGAGCGCACAAGACGCCTAACCAATGAAGCTTTTGTTAAAGAATCGTTGATGATCGGCCTCATCGAGTGGATGGTAAAAGAAAGGCCGGATACCATTAAAGATCTTGTAGGGTCCGATACGTATAGGAGATTGACTCTCGTTTGACGATCACGGCTTGTCACAAACCCAGTCTGTGCCGAACACTCCGTTGAATATCCAGCTTTTTGTAATCCATATTCACTTACTATCTCCCTATGGTTGGTTTATACTTTTTTCTCGTAAAGCAGGTTGCATGACCACTGCTGATCCTGGGAATCACACTGTTCTATCAGAAGGCGTCAGAGGATTCAGTGATTAGTTCGAGCAGACACGGATCGTAGAGCCGAACCGAGAGGACGGAAAGCAGTAGCTTCGTCGCTCTCGCAATTTGTCCTCGGCGGGCTCAAAAAGTATCACATGCTTAGAACGCGAAATATTTTGTAGTGTGATTGTCCATAGGCAAGCTATTCGACTTTCTTGACCTGAGTTCCATCCCAGGGGGATCCAGCTATCCACGGAGCAGGCTGGCTGGGAGACTGGTAAGTTCATACCTAGAGCAATCCATCAGCCAATGAGACGTTCACCAGCGCTAGTAGTCGTGGTGGATGGTACGATTGGGTCGCTGAGGGCAGAAACCAGAGGTAAAGGCGCTATCCTATGGCTTCTCTTGCTCTGCCTCGACAGCCTAAAACGGGGTTCAGACGACCGATGGTGTTTAGCGACGGAATTTGCGAGATCGACTACGTCTACCCTCGAGGTATACACCTACGCGTGGGTAATGAGTGGTGGATTTACTCTTGCACCATAGATGCTACAGTCATCAATGTTGCACACCCTGATCATGACCATCTAAAGGATGTTTGGCCCAACGTCTCAGCAGCCTGATCATTGCAGATCGCTGTCAGGAATGAAGGAACCAATGAACATCATTAATGGAATCAAGGAGGTATTATCATTCACCGACACCACAACTGAGTACCAGGCTGTTTACGGGAGAATATTTCCCGTACTCCCCTATATATGCACGTTTCCAACCAAAGGGTGACGAAACATGACAGACGAACTCTCTTCCGTGGGGTGTTGCAAAAGGCATATCAGAGGACCCCAGCGCTCTTGATGATTCCCTTGCAGCTTTTAAGGAGATACGTCGAAAACAAGCCAACTTCATCGAGCGACTTCTTGAGCTGCGACGAGGAGGCGAGAAGCGATTCAAGGAACTGGGATGTTGTATGCGGTGACGTTATCTGGTGGAGCTCTGACGTGGGAGTGTCAGTGAGAGAGATTCGAACTGGTGGTAGTGAGCTGTCTTACCTGCAGCCGTATAGATAGCGGCGAGGGAGGCACGTCGGGCATACCAGGAAAGCTGGTAACAAGAGATTTAGCGCATACAGACAGGCTAATGATTCATGTACCCATACCTCAGTAGATGTGTCCCCGCTCAAGTAACACGCCTCATCTGCAACCTTTAATGCATGCTTCAAACTAGGGAGTGGGTCCACAGGGGGAACCTGGATTGGACCTAACCTTGCCACTGACGACGAACTCGACGCGAGCAATGCGAACGCGTCGGAAAGGTGTTCTAGCACAGATTCGTTGAATTTAAGCCTTTCCTCGAGTACCTCCTTGACGGAGGGTGCTCGCCCTAGGGAATCAGAAAACATTTGTGCTCGTGATTTCATGTGTTCAATCCCTTCATCGAAAAAGAAGTCGACGAGAGAACGTTCGGCCTTAGTGCCGTGGCCAAAGAGCGCGGAGATAGCTGCATCTGAGAGAGGTGCTGTGTGAGTTTCTGGCGGGGGAAGATGAAGGACAGATTGTGCCAATGCGCCGCGAGTAAACCCGTGGGTTTTGACGAGGGGAAGAGCAAGGCGGAGTAGACGCGTGCTGCAACCAGAATTAGCATTACTCCTTGTGAATAAAGGATAAGAAGTACCTCGTTGGTGCTGCCATACAGTGCAACGGCACAATATCAGTTGCGTAGGTGTGAGGGTATGAGACTCGTAAGTACTTATGAGGTCAAGATGCCGAACAGGTTTGATCGCTTCCGCAGGCCGACCCTGGCGCATGACACGTGAGCCCGAGGTGCAATAACTCGTGCATTCCACTACCCAACTCTGCCTTCGCTTGAGAACTTCCACGTATTCTCAAAAGCTAGTAAAATGGAGAGAGAAATAATCGGCACAACCATGACAAAGGCGTTGTTCATACTAGCCTCATCGACCCGCCTCCAAGGTAGAAATGCGTCACTGGCATAGCTGTTCAAAATTCAAACACCAACGGCGAACGAACGATAATTCACCAAGCAGTAGCATGCGTAACCACGACTCTATATCAACCTCCACACGCAGAAACAAAAGACAACGTCGGCCCCGGCTTACGGGGACCGTGTTATTGGATGCTCTCCCCAGCACCACAGTTCAATGACACCGTGTTTACTTCCCCAGGTGCATGTCAAAAAACTACGAGTGAACCTGTTCCTTCATATCAACGAGGTGAAGACCGAATGATACGCAAATCTGGCGCCTGTTCAGTCACGCAGGGATGGATACATCAAGGCCTCAACATCAATCAAACCGATTGAAGGACGATACACTTCTGAGGTCCAGCCCCACTCCTTGTGACATGCGCAGGGATATTCTCCTTCAAGTTGATCTCTCCCGTGGGCTGGATCGCAGGAAACTTGTCCCAAATTTTCAGCGAAGGAGCAGTTGGGAAGATCTCAGCCGCAATAGAGTTGAAGTTTATCACCGGGGGTAATAATACCCACATGATAATACCTGGTGGGCCAGCAAGTGACGAGAAGTAACATTTCTGCGGGAAATATCCCAAAGCGAAGACCATATCAACCCAACGAACAGAGGAAGAACGAAAAATTGTAGCTCTTGGAGGGACTACCGAGGGAGTACGGTCGGCAGGAAAGGGACATGTACTCAAAACATCAGCTCTCAGAATGTCGTCCTCTTTCACTGCGCTTTGAAACCTTGTTTAAGGCGCCACGTGTTCGCATTCCCGAACGGAATCACTGCTTTATGTCATGTCTAGCATGGATGGTACAGATCGCTCAGAGAGGAATCAGCGCCTATTGATGACTGGAGAACGGGAATGAACCAGGTTGAAGCTGTTTATTATAGGCCATGGGTTGCAACGTGGATAACGCCAGGATGGACTGCGTTAAGCTGGGCTCAATAGACGCCAAGGAGGGCACAGGAGACTGGGGCAGGTTCACCAGTGAGAGCCACAAGAATCAGAAACGGTACGCAACATGCTGCCTCCATACATCTCCGATATTTCACATCACAGCGATTGCCAAGCGCTACAATGTTATAGCTATAGCAATAGTAGTGGATTAAACTCCTGAATAGAAACGGCAGCCGTGCCGGAGGGCGATGGAATCGGACGAATCCTCGTGGAGTAGCCTGACCGGTCATGAGTGTAGATTGCTTGATTGAACTGCATTTTTATATGCTATGAGCAAACTCGACTGTTAAGGCACTGTGAGTACTGTACTAAACCAGTGACTATGCCCCCCCCGCCAGGTAATATCTACGTGTAAAAGATGAATTGTACGGAAGTCTGGTAGAGATAACAGGTTGTGAGTGATCAAACATACATTCCTCCTGCACGCATGGGTACAAATTCCACAACAGTACAACTCAAATACACAAAGAGATGGGCCTTGTGTGGGGCATCTTGCAGCTTGATTGGTTTGTCTTATTAATGCGAGATGCTTCTAGAGACTGGTTAGGGTCAGATGATAAGAATGAGCGGTCACCACGCAGGGCGTATATAACTAGTACTCTATTTATTCACACTATGGTTCAACAAAACATTACTGACAGGATCCATCAATTCGAGGCCGAGTCCACGGAACCGTGCCATAAATAACTCCCACCACCACGTACACGGGTGCATGCAGAGAACCATGAGTGAACTTATTACCTCGTTTGAACATTGCGGATAGTGAATGGCGTGCGATTCTGGTGCCCATTCAACCACGCAAGGGTGAGCAATAACAGAGCCTCAACGTTGACCGAAACCGAGTGAAGGACGGTATGTTCATGATTGGTCCCTAACGAGAGACCACTTCTCGCAGGTTGCGCCAGTACGATCTCCTTCAGCGCAATGGCGGGAACCCCACGACTCTGTTTGTCGGACGAAACCCAAACGTAAAGGCTTTCAACCCAGTAAACATGTAGCTGTCCATATTTTTGTCGATTTCGTCTGGGGACGTGGTTGAACCGCAGATAAGTTTTCCCAAATACCCGATGCTGGAGCGGTCAGAAACATCTCGGCCGCGACGGAGTTAAATTTGATTGTTGGGTTAACAATACGACAATCTTCATCTGGCCAGGAAGTCGCGAAGAGTAAGGATTCGGCGAAGAGTTTGGCAAAATCGGGATCAATGTCTCCAGGAGATCCCGAGTCGCCTGTGGACCTGGCTCTGACGTCCGTCTCAGCGGCATTTATAGTCGGCTCAAGCACCACCGCGCCTCGTGAACTCGGGGTTCGGGCTGCATACCAGAGCAGTAGGTCCGTCGGATCATCAAAATTGACGGTCCATTAAATGAATTGGCACAAACTCTCTGAGCAAATGCTATAGCAATGGCATGCCAGAGAGTGAAGATAGTGATAAAGCCACTTTTGACCTTTGAGGAGTTAAAAAGGAAATTTGGATCTGGATCGGAGAACGAAAGCAGTACCAAAGCAGTACCAGGTCAAAGCAGCGAAGCAAACTTCCACTAGAGCAGAGACCAGACAAATAGTAGTCCTTGGAGGGGTTATCATTGGAAGAAGGGGGGGAGTCCGAAATCTCGTGCTCTTGGGAAGTCGTTGCTTGTTTGTTATCCTCTTTCACTGCGCTTTGAAATCTCGTCCAAGGACTGGGGGTGGCATGTTTTATGTTTGCTTTGCGGCATGGCATGCAGGCAGTGCATAGACCATCGATTTGGTGTCTACTGATTCGGCGTAGAACGGTGACAGACCAGGTGTTGGGAACCATTGATTCAGGCTTATGTATGGCACGAGGTTGATATTCTTCGGGGTGCGGACCAAACTATTGCGTTGCAACATGCGGGGCACCAGCATAGATTGCTCCCAAGTTAGGTTAGATGGGCGTCAAGGAGGACGCCAGAGAACCTGTTGTTCACCGGCTGGGTGGTGTACGTAGGGTGGCAACGTGTTGTCCCCACCACCCCTCCGTTCATAATACCATATGTCAGAGGCTGGAAGAGGCTGGAAGAAGTAAAGCAATCACCCATGAGAAGCGGCGACCCCCGACGCATACAATTCCGGAATCCGAGAGCGTTCTGCCCTATCCTGCTGTTTTGAACTGCGATTTCGGCTGAGGGGTGACGGAATGACGGACGAAGGATGTCTGGTGCGATCATCTTTTTCACTGCCCAATGCCACTTCCCCCGCAACGCTCGGAATCAAGGCATAGATTTCGAGCAGCCGGGACTGCGTAAAGAACGATGTACAGACGCCTAGTGCGTAATTCGGAATCGAGAACTTGGACGGAAACGGTGGCCCTACAGTCCGAAGATGATTGAAGTATCTTCCACCGCAAAGATGTCTAACATCATGCGTTATGAGCGCCAATGCACGCTTGGCCCCCACACATGTCAATACTAATCATGCGACAATACAACTCGAATATAAGAAGCATTGATACAGAGTGCAACAGAGTTGAGAATAATCAGCCGGGGTCACCTCCTCTGCCACATCAAAGGCACCCACTCATCATTCCGTTTTAACATGCGCCAGGTCAAACGGTACATGCCCCAGACTCGTATTCAACCACGCAAGAATGCTGAGCAACACAGCCGCAATGGTCGTCAATGTCAAATGAAGAATCGTATACTCTTCGTTGGTCGCAAAGCTCAGCCCATCCGCCGACCTTGAGACGGACACATTCCGACTAAACGCCGTAGCAGGAACATCTACTCGTCTGCTCGTCGGATGGAACCCAGACGTAAATGCCTTCAGCCCAGAAAGCATATATTCATTCATCCTTTTATTAATTTCGTCAAGGGGAAGTGGTCGAATCGCGGATGCATTTTGCCATTCTCCCGAGGTCGGGGACGCCAAGAACATCTCCGCGGTGATGGTGTTGAAGTTGATGGTGTTGAAGTTGATGGTCGAATTCCTAATGTCGAACAACCCAGAATCATCATCCGGTAAGCCTACAGTGAGCATTAAGGCTTCGCCAAAGATGATCGCGGCGGAATCAGGGTGGATGTTGGCAGGAGAGTCCGGTAACCCCGTCTTCGTGACAGTGATGTCTGTTGTGGTGAGATTCGCTGTTGGCTGGAGTATTACTTGACCTGTCGTCAACTCGAGCCGAGGACTGCATAGAAGGATGGTGGCGAGGGGCGCACTAAACCACCTCTCCGCGGTTCTTGACTCTAATACTGCATACTGGCGTTGATCGTGGTGACGCGGTAAACCGCTAAGGTCGATGTATGTGAGATTTGGGTTATCCCGATTTGCAATGGGGAACTGCGAGTCGCCGCCAAGGAAGAGATACGCAGAGGTGCCATTATTCCGAACTGAATTGGCACTTACGAGAGCAGCAATCGTGGAGCCCTCAAGGACGACCTCGGCCTCTGCCCCAAAAGAAAAACGAATAAGCACAGAATATTATGTGGGAAAGGTCAACATACGATTTTGAAGGGTAGTTCGAAGTCCTGAGGGGGGAAAGGAGAACCAGGTGGTGTTGTCGATGATGAATGTTTCGTTCTCTGGGTTAAATGCCTGGGGTTCTCTCCACTCGCAAGAGTAATTGAAGCTAATAAGATCTGTTTTGTATTCGACCCGGACTGCGTTGGGTTGATCCCCGTAAGGTAGAGGAACAAACCAATTGTCTGGAGGTACGTATCCTACCAAGACACGGTCGATCTTCTCGAGCTTCATAATCGCCTGAACTCTTTCGAGGCGATTAAAGTAGTTGTTGAGCTCGGGGCTGTCTACAGCAGTAGTAACCGTGAGGGAGTCAATATGGGATATGATAGAGAGCGGAATCTGATCCTCAACCTCGGGGTCGGAGGAAATGGTGATGGTGGAAGGAGCGGTACTCCCCATCAAGAGGAGAACGATCGACGCAACAAATGCTGCTCGATATGTGTTCGTAGCTCGGGGCCCGCAAAAATAGAGAAATTGTTGCCAAAGGGTAGCAGTGACAGTGGAAACAGCATCCGTCGGAGAACCGGGAACGGCAGCCCACTCCCTACTGAAGGTGTTCGCGCAAATCCCTGATGCAAAAGCGATAGCAATGGTGTGCCATATTGTGAAAAGTGTAGTGAAGGCACTTTTGACCTTGGGAGAGGCAAAGGGAGAGTCGAAGATGGAAAAAGGGAGCTGAAGCGGAGCCTTGAAGCAAACCCAGGTGAGGGCGGCGAAGAGAGCTTCCATGAGGGTGAAGACGACGAGGCGATAGTAGTCCGACCAGGGATGTTCTCCAGGAGGGGTGCGATGTGAGGAGCGAGGGAACGCGGGGCTTTCCTTGCTGCTTCCTTCGGCTCTGTCCATGGGTTGAGTTGGGGTGTCTTGGAGATGCGGTGTGGATCACAGGCGAGTTTCTATATGTAACTGCTGGGAAGCAGTCATCCGTTCTGTATCACGGTATCATCTTGAAGGCGTAGCAGGTAAATGAAGAACCCCCGGGGGCATGATGGTCGTGGCTGTTTTTGAAGGTGAAGAGCAACGAACGACAGAAATCGCGCACTTTTGGTGTGAGCAGGGTGTGTTGGAAGGTGGAAACGGGGCGAAAACCTGAGAAGACGCGTGTTCATCTGATTACCGCTGAAGAAGACGTGAACTATATGTCTGACGCTCTCTATGCTGTTTGAGGATCTGTTTGCCTTGTAAAAGCACGAACATTGACGCCAGGATCCAGGAAGGCGATGTGCTTGCTGGTAGAATGGGGTGCTCTGGCGGTATAAAAAACATTGGAAGATCCACGTCGTAAATGGGTGCATGGGTGGAGCCAGGCTCCTGGGAGTACGGGCGCCTTTCCAGAAACTGGACGTATTCCCTTCCTGACGATTGAAACGTTGAAATCACCAGACCAGGGTTGACGAAAACGCGATCACATCGAACACCGCTGCGATCAAAGAAATCCGGGCTTCAGCCCCTATGCGGTCAGAAACGTGAGGTCTGAGCGCCAGTGTGCCAGCTAGCGCGTCTAAGAAACAGAAGAAGCCAAAATATTCGCAATATTTTGGCTTCTTATGTGATTCGGGGAAGTAAACTTATGCAACACTTCAGGGTAGTTACTAGACCAAGAAGCACTCAACAAGATTCTTTGCAACAACAATGGAACTCACCGTGGAACGGTCTGAGCCCTAGATATTAGATGTTGGATGTTAAATGTCGAACATCCGAATTTCGAAGCTGAACCGACAATAAACCGACCCTGAAGCTGATCCACGATCACAATCACGCCGAGTGTCACAACGCGCCTATTATCTCTAATTCATCTATACCACTACCACTACTAATGTCAGACTGGGGTTCGTCCTCATATTTCTCGAATACTCAATCATTACAACTAACATAGAAATTCACAGAATCAGACGGCGATACCAAGCCTTCTCCACCAGCTGCAAAACCCCCCGCTGCGGTGCCGAAGAAGACCAAGTGGGAGGGCGAAGACGAGGACGATGACGAGCCCGTCGTGCGTCTCTGTTTCTGCTCACTAATTATGCTTTCATTTATGTCTTGTCTAGTCTGACTGGGAAGAATCATCAGAAGAGGAAGAAGAAGAGGAAGTCAAACCAGCACCCGTCGCACCCCCGAAGAAGAAAGGCACCCTCAAACAAAAGCTCGCAGAAAAAGAAGCTGAAAAGGCCCGCAAGAAAGCTGCTGGGGAAGCCAATGGAGACGACGTAGAGTATGATTCCGACGAAGTGCTGGACCCGAGAGAGAAGGCGAAGAGAGATAAAGAGAAGCAGCTTCAAGCAGATTTGAATAACGCCGCTGAGCTGTTCGGTGCAGCTGCCCTGGGCGGTACGTCTCAACCTTATCTACGATCCTCAATAGCTGAGTCGCGCTTGACGATCCTTGTATGATAGGCACATCCTCGTCTGAACTCGACTCCCTCATATCCTTCCAACCGCGCACAAAGGAAGACTTCCAAGTCTTCTCTTCCAAGATCATCGAATACATCATCAAACGGCACCAAAACAAACCTTTGTATCATTTCTTCGTCGAGCACCACGTTCGTGAGCTTGCTGCCCCGCTCAAGGACGTCGAAGTCCGTAAGGCCGCATCAGGACTTACGACGCTTGCGAACGAAAAGCAAAAGGAGCAGAGGGAGAAGGCGAGCGGGGGAAAGAAGAAGAGCAAGGCGGCATCGAAACCTGGTCTTGGACCTGCTAAACTTTCGAACAAGTGTGTTCCGTTTTCTTTATACCGCATTGCCTGAAAATGATTGATCTTTTTCTTCGTTGTAGGCTCGATACATCGGTGTATGATGAGGCGCTAGACGATTTCGGTAATGACCCGAACGACTTCATGTAATCTCTCCCTCTATCCGGTCATACTTGCACTGGGTCATTGTATATCATTATCCACCCTGTATTCCATCATCTACAGGAATAATTAGGAGCTTTTACTAACACCTCATGAATTCTCACAAATGGGGTCAATCAGTGCTAGCTACGCGAGGGCTAATCTTATCACCATCTCATCGTTGTTTATGCTTGTTGACGTTATACAGTGAGAAAAAGATAGGATCCGAAGTATTAGTCGAGCTTTAAGCCCAGGGTGTTTCTGATGTCCATAACATATTGTGGCTAAAAACACAGAATGCATAATAATGTCAGTGATAACGTGAATCCAACTACATAGATAGATCCATTCATACAATGCCCCAAATAAAATTCAAACAACAAATAGGTTAAGGCTTAGAAAGTTCGGAAAACAAGGCAAAACGAAGGGCGGCGCCTTGGAGAGTGAAATAATGATGGAAGCAATAAGATAAGGGAGGATGCTAGCAGCTACAAGGTAGGTCACCAAGCCAGAGTGGTCTGGTGAACATTACCTTGGGGTCCACGAAACAGCCCTGGCGTCGCATGGCGGGCATGCGATTTGAGCAACCGAGCGGAGGCCTTGGCAGGACTGGCTATATGTAGCAAACTGTCTCCGTTGCCAATCGTTGGAGCTCTCGCAGACATGGAACCTCGGCCATGTTTCATAATGAAGGTTCCACCATCCGCAGTGCGTGTCATACTTTATGCATGATAGGCATGCATAGTCACCGACATTACCGCGTGTATTAGGTGCTGTCGTTGCCATCCTCGTTATTTTCATCGTCTTCGTCGCCACCCTCATCATCCGCCCTCCCCTCACCGCCCTTCCACTCCCGCTCCCATAACGGCTCCCCAGTACATGCCGGAACAAGCGCAGGATGACCCTGTGGTAACGCGGATCTCGCACGATGCAACCTCGCAAGCAGGGCTGAGCGTTCGCTAAGAAGCCCGTTAATGTATTCAATTGCTGGAACCGATCAAATAGTCAGTAACTTAAATTCGCCTGATAGACGCTCACGAAAGCAAGGGACGATGACGATAAGAAGGGAACGCCACACACTCTTTGACAAAACGACGTTTTCACTCCTGGGCCCCGCTCGTCCATCGATCTTCTCCTTGTCCTTCTCACCAGCTCTTCCTCCGCCAGTATCCCTCTTTTTCCGCTTTGATCGAGAAGGCTTTCCAGATGGGGCGAGACCCATGTTCATCCTAGCCTCTGCTTCCTCTTCCTCTCGGATCGCTTCTCGTAGCGCAGGCACGGTTTCACATAGAGCCTCGTATCCACGCCGGATATTGGCGCGACGTTTCTGCTCTGATTGGATATGGTTGGCCTTTTTCTGAGATGGAGATAGCAAGGTCTGTTTCGTAGATCCCGCCGAAGTTGACGCGGTTGATGCAGCAGGTGGGGATGGCCTAGAGCGTTTCGTGCTCTGCGAAGCACAGGAAGCGGCGGTGGGAGACGATCGCTTCGTTCCGGGTGATGAGGGTTTTTGTTGGCGCGGAAGCGACTGGGTGAACTGTACCTGTGTATGCTGAGCATGCGATGATGCATGGGACGACAGATCGGGAAAACTGAAAGGGGAATGTGGAGTTGCGGGCGTAGTTGTAGCAGATGTGGGGGTGGAAGTCGCGGTCGGCGAGATGATATGAGTCTGTAGATCGGTATGGTGTGGTGGGATTGATAACAGGGATTGCTGCATCTGGGCCTTGTTACTGAGGAATGGGAATGTCTCGCGACGGGCGTAAGGTGCTTGCCGGCGCGAGTACGCGTTTGGGTATGAGTGAGGGTGCTGTTGCTGTGGTTGATGATGAGCATAGTCGTGCTGTTGTTGTACATGCGCGTCCCAGCGTGCTGCATCGAGTGTCATGAGGTCCTTGGTGGCCTTTGCCAGTGCATCAGAGGGTTGTGTGGGGGCGAGGAGGTCGTCGTTCGAGGTGATGTTGGCAGCATTGGAGTTCAACATAGCCCATTCCGAAGGCGAGAGATCCTGGTAGTCCATTGCAGAAAGGAAAGACTGGAAAGCGTGTGACTCTGCTGGGGTGAGGAGGTCCATGTCGTCGAGGCCGCGACGGCTGCAGGACAGGGCGAGCAACGGGGATGGAGGTATGCCTGTCAGAACATGTGATTCTCTACACATATATGTCAAGCACTGGTGGCAGTGCTCTCGGCCGGCCTCTTTTCCGCTTCCGTCCGGAACCCCCAACCAACCTTCGTCCTCACACCCCATATGCTCTCGTATGACCCTGCATGTCCAGCCACTGATGCTTCCTGGTCGCCGCTTAGAATCCTGCCTTCGGACTGACGAACCTGCTGACCGAGTGGGGTCTGCTGGGGCACGATCTGGTACGGTGCAGCGACGGTTCTCCTCAGTTCTTCATTCAATTACGGCATCTCCCTGACTTCTACGTTCGTCCCAAGTTGTCAAGCTCTCGGTGCTTTCACATGGACCCCATTCCTCTCGGACCCGGCTACTCTTAGCGCAGGATTTTATGCTTCTGACTTGCTTAACGACCAACAATAACCAACAACAGCCCCGGGTGCGTCTTCACCTCTACTTCATGTGGTCGTTCCTATTTCAAGCACTAGTCTCAACGTTGCAATGATATCTTTATCCGCCACCTGTTCTGAAGTCTTGTGCTTGTCTCCTTGGAAAAAAAGGCCCCTGTCTCTCCGTAAACCTATCAAGGAATCAATTGAAAGTCACGCCGCAACCACCGCCATCAATGCTCCATCAGCCTGTTACAATTCAGGCCTTCTTCCTTTTCCTTCTACTCTCTGCTTCACAAACATATGGTACACATATCCTATGCAGTCAGAGGTATTACAGCCCTACTACCCATAACTACACCATTACTCTGCAGGAAGGAATAATTTCGGGAAAAGTTAGAGTCGAGTTTTGACCAACCCTACTCCCCTTAATGAGGACTCCCAATTTACGCTTTCAGGGTCGTTCCGTAACTCCATCCTGCTTCTTCTCGCACTATCAACCACAGCCAAAACGACAAGAGGCACTTACCTTTCCCGTTTATCCCACCCAGAACTCGGCAGCCTTTACCCACTCTGGTTCCTTTTTTTCTATCAGGAATGCGAATCAGGAACTGTAGTAAATAGCCCCTCCGCATCTCGAACAGGGTATCTCCAGGATCACCTGTCTCCCTCAGACGGATGCAAATGTCTGACAGTATTTTCCCCAAGGAGTTCACCTGACCAGAGACTAGCGTGGTGTGAGCCTTACATGAGGCTCTAGAATGGTGGTGCTGGCGTCATTTTTGACGTTCATTTCCCGGCTGCCGTACGAGATTCCAAGTTGTACCGTGTGGTTTAATATTTTATTATGTGAGAGATTGCTCGGCGCCTGCACAATATCAGGCGACGGTGGCAAAAACACGCAAGTCTACATCAGAAGCGACATCAACACGGTTCTATTACAACGAGTTTGTGGGGTATGATTTCCCCTTTCTCATGAGTAATTGAGAGCATGGTCTGTGTGCTTCCTGACTCAGCTGGACCGGATTTATGCCAAGAATGCTCCGAATCCTTCCAACAAGAGAAACGATAGGCCTGGCATTGCGATACTTCAACATGTACAAGTAGTTATCACGGATTCAGCAGCCGCGAGATTTAACCAGGCTGGTCAATGCCCAAGTCTTATGGATGACTGGGAGCAGGTGTGGGCCTAAAACGCCGTCCTTCGTCCTCTCCCGTGACTCCCAACATTTCCCATCGGTTCAACATGTTCTCGCTCGTCTGCACACTCGCCAAGCTCCCTGTAAGGCTACAGTCTCCGGAAACCGCGAAATCAAGGTCACCATGATGACCCTGGACCTATATCAAGAAACCGACACAATATTACCGCCCTCGACGGACCCACGAAACCAATAGAAATGCTTGGATAGTGTTTCATTTGCTCCTTTTATTTCTATTTCAAATCCTTGTGCCCCAGCTCCCACCCCGGCCCCTTCCCCGACCCCGCATCGAGCAGAACAAGACATCTAAATACAGTACTATCAAGTCTTCCATTTTCTCTTCTCTTCCTCGCCCTTCAAGTCGTCATGAGATCGCATTTTGTTTTTTATTTTTCTACTCTACTACACATGTAGATACTTGGTAGTATAACAATGACGTTGCAGCTATAGAATTTCTCTGTGAATCGTGAGGCCTTCCGTTCCACTAAAGTTATTCCGCTTGTGCTCTGAGTCCTCGCATGGTCGTCCCTTCAAGGTAACCTTCATATAGGCGCTCCGAATTATTACACCACTACGTACTGAGTTCTTCAAGCCCTGCCCCAGCTAACTACAATGTCATCAACTACAACTGTGAAGAGAGGATGGTGGAGGTTCAACAAGTAAGGTGATGTGATTGCGTCCGTCAATCACGGAGCTCCAAACTACGTGTAGAAGGTACCGCGACAAGGCGAGGCGCAGAGAATGGGAAGAACGTCGTTTCAAAACGGTTGAAAACAATCGAGCGTGTTTTTTCGTAGCGAGCAAGACACTGAATGGTTTCATTTGTCCGAGTTTGAAACAGAAAGAGAGAGTAAAAAAAGGAGAGACGGGATGTAATTAGCTGCTGTATCCTACAAGACAGGTAGGTATTTATACGCTCGACGGCTTAACTAGAGGCGGTGGGCCGACTTTGGGCATCTACGATACTCGGAACTCGAAGGGGCAAAGTACTCCTGGGTAGGAGTATGTCTGTATAGGTGTAGAGTGTCTATGTTACGAAAGCTCTATCCTAATTGTTCCAAGACTAAGTATCTGGTGGACGGCGGGATATGATGCGGTGACAGACTGGTGGGCGGGGTATGTTGAGATAGCTTTGGACAATTTATGAGGAGCGAGCTGGTTACCGATTCCATGAGTAGCCGGTTCGCACTCTCCACAACTGTTTTACACTTGCACTTTTTTCCGTTGAGGCGCTATCCCGCGAGAGATCATCCAGTACCCACAAGCCCCTCACATCGGTTACTTCTTAAGTTATTAGGCACCTAGCCAACATACACAGGTTGGTCATTGGTGAGTTCTTTCATTCACATACTGCCTTGAGTGACTGCGCAGTCATCGCTTCTGTTCGAATGGCTACAGGCTCATTCATGATGCGTGAGCGCGAGCAATCTAGTCACGCCACGACTGTGTTGAAGGTCGAGGAGCCCGGAGGGGTAGGAGGGTTGGTGATGATAGTGGGATAAAATAGGTTAGAGAGAGATGGTTGCTAGATATTCTAGATAGTGAAGGACCTAGAATGTGTTTTCGTGCAAGGAGCGTTCCGGGTAAAAGGGAACATATATCTTTTCGAGACAAAACGAGCGAGTATTCATACGAAAAGGACAGTGAGTGACACGAGACAATTGTTAGGTCCTCCCTTGGGGTCTATTGATGTGTTCTTGGCCTTGTTGGACATCAAGTAGGAGGTGGATAGTCTAGACGTCCACTGGCATGTATCCCAATAATTGAATATGCCAATGCTTGGAGGGGTTGTTTTTCCAAGCTCTAAACCTTGAATATTCTGCGGAATTTTCTTGTGTGTGTTTGGCTTCTTATAGTTAGTTAGTTTGAGGTATATCCAAAGTCAACCTTCAGCCACTAAAGCAGCTGAGGGATTGATGTTTCAGCACAGACATAGATCTAAAGCCATCCCTAGTTTTCTTGTTATATCATTCGTAATTCCAGCCCTTCACATTCCTTAGAGAATTATCGCTACACAAGGTTCAAGCACCACTGATACTTATGTACTATGTACAGTGTCGTATAGGGCCATGCTGACCTGTGGCTGTAGATGAAGCTATTATCATTGACGACGATCCACTGCTGTTCCCAGAGGACTTCACTTGATACCAAGTCACTCCATGGCTCAGTGTCAAGACTATTCACATAGATGAATTCTGGGACCTCACTCAGTAGTACACCCATTATTCTCACATAATAGATGCCTGTTATTTATAGATGACTTTAGCAGTTAACGAGGAATACATGTGAAGGGATAGCTCGCAAAGATGAGTGTCTGGGGAAATTCGGCTCATAGAGGTCATTCAGGGACAATCCGGGAAAGCAACGGTTCAGCGCCAGTCCTTACCGGCTGCCGGAGCAACAATGGGCACCACCCCCGTTATCAGCCGTCATATGCCCTGCGCTTGTTCGGATCCCCTTCGCTTTGGAACTTTTCTTTTTGATTCTGTATATACAGTACCCGTCCACTATTTGTATGTACTGATTGCTATTAGATTATGCCCCAAATGGCAGACCATTCTTGATCGGATCGCTGCAGTCCCAAAATTCGCTTCATTTTCGGTTTACTCCAAAGCTTCCAATGATGAATTGAGATGCATTCGCGTCACTCTTGGTTGACAGACTTCCGACTTGGATTGCATATGTAACGATTGGATCGGGCACGGACTTTCTGCAAGGTATGACTTCCTCCTCCCCAACACACACAAAATTTCCCTCGGGCAGTCTATTGATCCAAATAACCGTGGACCACCCAAGTTGATGGTTACTCTCTGGAGAATTGACGGAGTTCGTGCCCGCTGTAGGCGTCCAAACCTCATTCTTGTGGTAGATGAGTGCTTATGAGCATCCATTAGTAATTCCATTCTTGGAACACGCGTCTTAAGTTCTATCAGGGTACACCATCTTGGATCTCCCATTGACATCCAACCTTGCACTCGGATGTGCCCAATGAGCACTACTTCAGACCAGACCTGATCCTGAGCATTATACGACGGCTCTACGGGAGGGTTTTGAATGGATAGTGTGCATCGTTGGATTAAAAGAGTACAGCTTGCCTTATGAATTAAACGCCCAACCCTCACGTTGGGTTTGACTCCACGAGGCATTAGCTGAATGACAGCCAGGTGTCAAATCCTGACTGATTGGCCTTTTCTACTTGCAGTTTAGGCTGGAGGGTAAGTCCCATAAAATGCTTCAGGCCAGCCGGGTGGGCTATCCCTCGAGTTTCCTCGTCCCACTCCTTCCTCATGGCCCGGGCAGATAGATCCGCGCCCTCTATCCTCTCCAGTGAGAGAGAGAAGATCCACTGTCAGGATCATTCAGACCCCCCTAAAGCGTCACCGTCCTTTCCTGAGTTCATAAATCTTCTCACATTTCGCTATTGTCTCTTTCTCTTCATGGAAGCAGGTTTCATCTCCCTTGCCTGGTATTGCCAAAAACGCCCTCGTCAGCTCCCTTACCTCAACTTTGAAGCCATGACGATCAAGAGTGGCTTCACTGCTATATTCACACTCTGGCACACTGTTGCGGTTGCGAGCGCCCTCACCATCTGCGCAGACACATTCAGCAGGGAATGGGCCGCCCGCCCGGACGAAAAGACCGACGCGGTTTCGACCGTTACCAGTGGTATTGTTGACCGCTTGTATTATTCCCTCCGACGCAGGGCAACGAAAACTTTTCGAATTGCCTTCCTTGCCTTTCTTGGTTTGCTAGTCCTGCGCACCATTGGATCGTCCACTATCACGCTGTCGTCTGGGGTCCATTTTGAGCGTCAGCTACCAATTGGCTTGATATCTACACCAAGCATTACCTCAAATTCCACAAATCCCAACGACGCGGCCTTCACCACACGCCTCAGGCAAGCCGGTCTGATTGCAAGGCTTGAGCGGTTGATGGGCTCGCCTTGGGGATATGTCCCACAGCCAAATTGGCTTATCCCTTTACCGACTGAAGATCTCAAGTCAGCCACCAGTGTTGCATATCAAACGGATCTTGTGGCATTTAATCACACCTGCCAGTGGCAGGCGCCTACTATCCTCTCCCAAAGTACAATCAGTCTCGATGGTCAATCATGGGGAGGAGAATTTTTTACCAATAGTACGAGTGCTCCCATCCCTGATCCATTGCGCGTTCGTGAGTGCTCCCGTTTGAACTGGAGCCATACTAGGTGATGATATTGATCGTGATTCAACAGGAAATGGTTCCAGTGTTCTCGAATTGTCACCGAGTGCCAGGTCGAACTACACCGGACTCTCGGTATATCTTTTCCTGGGCGGCAATTCCAGTGTCCCCTTAAATTCCAGCAATCCAGACGAACCATGGCTCGACCTTAGTAACTTGCCAACTATCTCAAACCCTGACAGCTTCGTTACCCGTAACCGTCCCTCGCCGAACCTTGATTGGATGCGCGCTCCCCTCGCTACCCTTCTTGTCTGTGATCCCCGCCTTCGATTCACATCCGGTAACGTCCTCCTCAATCCGGCTAGCAACCTCACAGCGCCTGATATGGAAATTCGGTCGACCGGCGACGTGGTCTCTCCTGGTAATATCGATCCTCAGGCTGCCAGGACCCTATTTACTTTCGCCCTTACCTCTGCTGCAAGGTTGCCAGACTCAACTACCTCACTACCAGCTGTCGATTACCTTAACATTAACACTGTCACGGCACGGATGTTCCTGGTACCACCTCAAAACCCGGACTGGAACAATGTTTCTGCAGTCCGTCCACTCGATATGCAGTCGATTAATCGTCAAGTCGACGACTTCACCCTTTCCGCTCTCAAGGCTTTTACCAGCGGGTATAAGTCTGAGACTGCCCTTTCTCTTTACTATGTCACGGGTGCATATGCCACGTACGTTACTGCACAGTACACGAGTAGCGGGCTGGCGCTAGCAACGAGCATCCAGTTTGTGATTCTGCTTTCTGCACTGTTTTGTGCTTTAGCGTTCATGCTAGCTCTCCTGGCTTATTTGAACGTGACTCAGCAACGCTCACCGTTTAACTTGGATTATGTAAAAAAGGTAGATTGAGGTTCGCGAGTGGAAGGGAGTAGGTAGTCGTCCACTTTCTGTTTCGTGGTCCCTTTGAGTTTGGATTGGCTGGACAAAGAACACTATCTGCTGTAATAAAAAGCCTGGTATTCTTACCCTGTTGCTGTTTGTTCTTCTGTACCTTGTCGAGTCGAAGACGACCGTCTCGTCTCGATTTTGTTACAATTTACCCCTACTACTAGTACGCTCGTTACAGTCACTGAGTATTATGATCGTATTGCAGCTGGTAGCCTACTTTTTAGTTACTCGTCACTTCATACAATGCTACCACTTACCTTTCCTGTGAAGTGTAGGTCAGAGGTCCGTTCTATGCCACCTAGGTTTACACTTCTAACCACTGGGGATCGGATGTTTTGGAGCCATCGTGCGCCCTCGGCGCAGTAGATGTAGCGTTTATGCTGTAAGCTGCCAGTGTTCTATGAAAAAATTTAAACTTAGCTTCATGTGCCAACGCGATTGCTGCCTCGCGCCCAGACCCGAATGTGCGCCGTTTGGCGCTAAGCATAAGGAGCCACGCTGAATCTGTCGGTAGGCGTTTGCTCTGCTATGCGCAGCCCCCTCGATGCTGTGCAGGCCATCAACACTATGTTCAGTCAAGGCAAGCGAGTAGAATATTCTCTGGCCGGGATTCTCCCAGTTGTCACTATCAGACATGTGGGATCCGGGCATTGTTTCTGCCCGAGTCTAGGAGATGGGCGTCATTAGCGAAAGAAGCTTGAACACAACGTTTCCGTGGTGGGATGTATTCGGCTGTCTTGTCGTAGTTATCAAGAGGGCATTAACCCTGTCATCTTATTCAGCAAGCGACTGAACATAGCTATTTGCTCTTGGTGATTGCCCGAAGCATGTCTCTTGCGTCCTATGACTTGAGATACGTGTTACGACTGATTCCGTCTAGGCACGCGAACAATGCCCGGACTCCGATGCTAACACATATGTATATGTAAATACGGTGAAAGTAATAGCGTAGAATACATCATATATTATTACCTCATCTATCGCCTCTCCTTGACAAAGAGGTGTAGCCAGATATAACTCGTGATAGTGAATACGACGAAGAAGATGGCAAGCAGTGATATATTAGGCCACCAGTACGACTATAGCAATACCACATCAGCAACATGAAAACGATCAAGGAAATTCAGGATAAGTGCTCACCTGTGCCCTCAAACCAAACGTTGACAGAATAAGGGCAGCTGGAACGTCCAGTTCGACACCGTACTTGACTTCCTTTAACTGTAGATATCTTAACTCGTTCACAGCAAGGGCCTCGAACGCGGCGTGGAAGAATGAGATTGTATGTAGCCATTCAAATGCAGCAGGGACCGTGTCGCGGTTGATGAGAAGGCCGGTGAACATGAGACTACCACGAAGGTATCAATATTATTATCACAGAGATTGGAAGCAGGATACTCACTTGAACAGCATAACCAATGTTCCGACCAAACTGGCCACGCTAATACTATCAAAGGCGATAGAGAGCAGGAGCACGACGCTGGCTGTGGTGAGGTTGAAGAAAACTAGCGCAAGAAGGAACTTCCAGAACCCAGCGACACTGGGCACGAGTCCGACCAAGCCATAGACGATACCACCAAACATGAGAGGGGGGACGAGGCGCAGTGGGAGGATATCAAACAGAATCTATAACCAATATCAGAACCAACATGGGCAGAAATAAGAGGAAAGCGGTACCTTTGACGAAAAGTACGTGAAAGTCGAGTAGTAGCCATTAGCGCTGAATATCCTGTTGAGCGTTTGAACAAAAGATTGAGCGGCTAAACTTACCGCTCACGCATGAACAAGATCCGCTCGTTCGCAAACAAACCCAAACTTGACAAGCAGGAGAAGCCAAAGAGGGCGAGGGCGAAGAAGAACAGACCTAGGCGGTTCTGGAAGCCAGCGATATCGTTGCTAACGAGAAAAGCACAAATCAGCTTTGTGCGTAGATGTGGGTGGCAACACTGCTTACGTGACGTTATGATAAAACAGACCACAAATAACTGCGCGCGAGATGCAGTGGTCAGTATATATCACATTTACACTTTCAAACACTCACTAGCAAGGGCGATCGCCGACAAATAATGAGCAGCTAACAGCGCCGGATCACGATACAAATTCTTAAATGCCCTTCCACTCAGAATTCTAAACTGGGTTCCCCATGAAGCCCTCTTGCGTCCCCTAAGTAACGAAGTCTCCTCCGCCACATCCGGCAGCTCGTTGCTTGCAACACCATTCGCGCCTGTCTGCTGTGCCTCACGAGCAGCTTGTTCTCCTTCAGCCTTGATATCCGCAGCAATTGCGCTGTCCGTGTAAGCCTGTACCAATGCAGCGAGTTTTGGTGTGATTGGAACGTGTGGTAGTTTTGTGGTGCCATACGCGCTAACGGCATTGAAAATCTGTGAAGTCTTCTTCTTGATATACCTGCTTGTGGAGGATGTTACGGAGAGTTCCGTGTCATCTGGGGGTACGTTGGAGGCGATAGAACGAACAGAGATAGGCACAGAGTGGGGTACGAGAGGGAGACCTTGTTCTTCATCACCAATGTGGGAGTTGGAATCGGACGGAGAGGTGTTAGGATGAGGGCTGTTACTACTCCTAGGCTCCATGCTTGCGTGCATGGTCAGATCAACTATAGACGCGGTTCAGACTCAGGTAAAGCATGAGGATTCGGTCACTTACTAAGGTAATCAGCAATGTTGAAGCCTGCTGGACAGGGATAGCCAATGGAGGCAAAATAATCCTGACATTTGGCATATTCACCGGAATAAACGAGTTTACCGGCCGCCAGAACCACAAGTTGGTCAAAAAGGGCTACGATGTTGCTACGAGGCTGATGGATAGTAAAGATAACGGTGCGATTGTAGTCTCTTGCTAGCGAAACCAGGCTTTCCACGACATTGAACGCGTTAAACGCGTCAAGCCCTGGAGAAGTCAGAAACGGATGAAAGGTCAATTGAAAACCACTCACCGCTCGTAGGTTCGTCCAAAAAGAGGATAGATGGGCTGGTTACAAGCTCGCAGGCGATCGACACGCGGCGCTTCTCACCACCGGATATGGAACGGGCACCTGAGTACCATTGAATGAGGATAATGAGATACCTATTGAGATCCCAATCATGCAAGCAACTTACCGGTATCTCCGATCCTGGAATCTTTAATACCAAGAATGCCCAATTCGTTCATCGTCTCCAAAGTTCTGAACTTCTTGGCCTCGAAACTCATTTCTCTCGGCAACCTCAGAAGTGCACTGTACAACACCGTCTCATAGACAGTGAGTGTAGACATCAATGTATCTTCTTGGTCAACGAATCCGGAAACCTTCTTGAACTCTGCATCTTTCACCTCGCGTCCATTTACAAGCATAGTACCACTAACGGCACCGCGCTTGTTCTTTCGAGCCAGAATATCAAGGAAGGTCGATTTGCCGGCACCAGAGGCTCCCATAATGGCCATGACTTGTCCAGCCTTGACATTTCCTGAAATGTTGTCTAAAATGTCACGACCGCCGAGTGAATACGAGACACCGGAGAAGTGAAGCGATGCAGGAACATGGTCAGTCATCAACTTAGCAGCTTCGGCCTCTGGAAGACGAATCTTTCCAAGTTCATCACCCTTTCCGGTACGTCCAGCATACCAGAGGACTATCAAGAACATGAATAATCGTGCATATATCCAAACACGGACCGTTGGCTCACCTGCTGAGGATAAGACCACGACGAAGATCGCCGCCGAGGAACTAAGAGCTAGCCAGAGAGTATTTTTGGGTTGAGGAGGCCGCTGGACACATCAAAACAGATCAATGTACGTGTTTGGGCGCACCAGATGGCCATGAAACCCACCACATAACCGGGGACTTGGGAGTAATGAATACATTCGCCCCCCTCGCATTCTAGCGTGATATAAGTATCACCAAAGATGCTGTCTATGAGGTCGTTCATGGCGGGTTCCTCGAATTTGCAACCTTTTCCTGTCTTGCAACTAAACTTGGCAGGGCCTTTGATTTCTTCTCGCAAGAAGTCACCAATATCTTCAACACGAGTGAGCGAAAGGCAAGCTAGCGATTATTAAACCACTCCTACCGACACTGCCGGCTTCGCCACAAATAAAACGTCCAGGTACGCAGCTACATTTGACTTTGTCGCAAGCATAGACCGTGGTGTTCGTGTCATATCCTGGCTGTTTCTCCGATGAACAGTTCTCTAGTCCGCAGTAGAAGGACTCGACCTCTGCGGTCCAGAACTGGAAGGAACACGTTGCATCCCTACTGTCGCAGCTAAATGTCACTTGAGGTGGACGACCCGGTAGCATATCGAGAATCTTCTGGTCTAACAGATAAATCTAGTATCGCAATGCATATAGCATCCTATGGGAAAGGACTCACTTGTCACATTACACATCTGGTGATTGTTAAACACTGTTTCCCCTCCCTTGTAGCAGGTCATATTCTCTGCATGTGAATCATCTTCGCTCTGTAGTGATGGTATCCCTCCAGGAAGAGGGAAGCCGACGCAAGCGTTGTCGTTCTGGCATACTGGGTCTCGAGTCAGTGATGAGATGTGAAGCCAAAGAGAGTATACGTACCGTTGCAATTAATTCCTCCCCAGCCATCCTTGCATTTGCAAGATTCTCCTTCCTCCCGCGGACGCCGCCGGTCTCCATCAGCTAATGAGTCGCACTCTAAGCAAAATTAGAAAGATGTACAGTTCAGATCAAGAATAATGAGCGTACGAGGTGTGAGACAGTCAATGCCAGCCCATCCCGGTGGACATTCACACTGGCCATTGTATTTGTTGCAGCTTCCATACTGGCCACATGTGAACGCCGGAAGCATGCAATTGAAGCAGGGCGGACATCTGCCTGATGACGTATGTGTTGTCAGAGTACATCCCAGTCGAATGCCGTCCTACTAACCAGGTCTCGGCCCATAGTCCGTCAGCAATTCCTACAGAAAGCATAAGCTGGTCCAAAAGCACACCCGTCGAAGCTTACCGGCAGCAGCGACGTTCCATTGCTAGGTTGACGGTCGAGAGAGGTTAGGTTGCGTCGTGCTGCTATACAAGCTGATGATGCCAACAGCAAGAAGAGGAATGAGGATATGGTCCTGAACGAGTGCGGCGGCATTTGCGCCATGATCGTTGAGGGTGGTGATGTTGAACAGAGTCCTGCGGCTATACTGCTTTAGTGGGGACGTAGAGAGGTGTGACTCGTGGTTGCGCCGTGACACCCGCCAAACCCGATGTAGATCGGGATCAAAGTATCAACACGCAAAGACAAGTACTCAAGTTCTTTCCACGTTTACTAGTGACGCCATGAACCCCGCCCTCGACGCGTCGTTCTTCGTGTTCGGTTGGGCCTATGTACTACTGGCACCGTACACAAAGGTCGAAGAAAGCTTCAATATACAGGCCACGCACGACATCTTGACACATGGCGTGTCAATAGATAGGCTGAAGAATGTGAGCTCACGGGAACCTAGCATATTGAACAGAATCCTCATGAACAGATAGTTCGATCATTTCGTATTTTCTGGTCCAGTACCACGAACATTCATTGGAAGCACACTCCTGGCCTGGATAACACATCCTTTGATCAATATAGCAGGGTACCTCAACCTGGTCACCTCCAAGTCAGACCTTCAGATCATCGGTTCGTTTCCCGGTTCTCGGAACGGTCTCCAACTCTGAACGAGATCTGAACTGCAGTCCGACTTGTGCTGGCGACATGCAATGCTATTGCGCTCTGTTATGTCAAGAGAACAGTGTTGAGCCGTTTCGGGCGCACAACAGCGTTGTGGTTCACAGTTCTGACATGCAGCCAATTTCACCTCCTATTCTGGATGGGCAGGACACTGCCTAACATGTTCGCACTGCCGCTGGGTGAGACTCTTTGCTTCTATGAGGGTTCCTCAGTTGACAACGCTTTGGTATACGTCCCATGCATGAATCTTCCCCAGTTAACATCGCCTTTGCCCTGCTCCTCAATAGAACCCCAAATTCAACTCGGATTCCAGAGAAATCCTGGAAAACCGCTTTTTGGCTCCTCGGGTTCTCAACTATAGTTTTCCGTGTGGAGTTACTCCTCTTATGGGCATCTATTTCACTTCAATTATTGCTCCAAGATCAAGCCTCGTTTTCCTCCATCCTAACCACCAATCTTCTGGCTGGTGCCACCGCCGCGGGTAAGTGAATTAATAACCATTACACTCGAATGCTGACCTGACGAATGACATGCACTTGTCTAGCTACAACTTTTGTGGTCGATTCCTATTTCTGGCAGCGAAAACTCTTACCCGAGATTTCATCCTTCCTTTTCAATGTTGCACGAGGCCAAAGTTCTAACTGGGGAGTAAGTAAATGAACAGCCTTCAGCGCCGTGCATGATAACTTCTAACATCTACCTGCGCAGGTTTCCCCTTTCCACGCATACTTCACCCTTCACCTCCCAAGGTTGCTCATGACAGGGTTTCCCATCGCATGCATTGGCTCCCTCAACGATCTCCGGGCTTTCTCTCTTTTACTTCCTTATCTGTTCTTTGTTCTTCTCATCAGTTTTCTAGGACACAAAGAGTGGCGGTTCATCATTTACACGGTTCCGGCGTTCAATGTCGCCGCCGCCCGTGGTTTGAACTACCTGTACGTCTTCTTCTCAGATTCCTCACTAACCATTCCTGAGACTGTCCTGTACCCTTTTTTAAGCACTTCGAGACGCAAGGCGACCGTATTTGGTCAAATTTCGTTCCTAGCCGCCCTGGCGGCTATTGCTGCCAACGCTTCTCTGACCGGCATCCTCCTCCGAACGTCTATGCTCAATTACCCAGGTGGCACCGCCATTGCAACGTTCCACGAACTCCTTCCCACCAACACAACCCGTAAGCCATCCCATGATCTGACTTTACGACCTTCCCACTCATCCACCGCCCCAGCGCCTCCCCACGTTCACATTTGCAATCTCGCCGCCCAATCCGGAACCACCCTCTTCCATCACCTCCACGCTCCGCCCTACCACCCCGCCCTACTGCTCTGGCCCAATACCGCTCCCCCTATGCATCCTTGGACGTACAACAAGACCGAGAATCTCACCATCGCCGACCTGTCTACCTCCTCGCACTTTACTCACCTCATCTCTGAGGTCCCTCCCACCGAGCCGGAGATTACCAAACACTGGCGATTAATGAAGTCTATACCCGCCTTTGACGGTGTCACACTGGACGAAGACCTCTTGCTGCGGAAACCTCAGGAACTGCCATGGAGGATCCGGACCTTGATTAAAATCGAGCAGAAGGATCAGCTCTGGATCTACGAGCGCAAGTGACCTCCTGCGACTTCGCAGGTAGTGAGTAGGATACTCTGTAGCTCTTCTTGTATTCCGCTTTCCGTTCACATTTATGTCATTCCTCCGAACTAAAGACACATTTGGGACATTGTACACATCGCCTGACAAACAAGGTTTCGCCACTACACATGACCATCATTGAGAAGTTCCAGAAGCGCTAACATCATCGACCGTCTCTTCGCATCTTTACCCACTCCCTTGCCTTCTTGTTGTAAGACGTCCCACAGACCATTACTGGCCGTTCCAGACGGCTTTTGGAAGGAGTTTCGAGCGCATGATCAGTGTTGTGGATAACATCCAATGGATTTGGAAGAACTTACGAGGGCCGGGGACCTTGTAAGTGGTCTGAGACGCAGCCGGTTCAGAGTAGATGTTGATGTTGATGGAGGGATCAGATGCCGAGTAGGCACCTGTGAGCGGGAGAAAGAATGTACGTCAGCTGCCGCCACCATCATCAAACGATACAGCCAATGTCTTTCACAGCAACCAGAGCCCCATGATCATCGACCGTCCATGTGGAAAGCGAGATGATATCGAATCACTCGTGACAAGAGCTAGAACCCTCGCACTTCGCGGAAGCGGTCTTGGGCCTCCGAGAAGCAAACCGAACGAGGCCAGACATGAAGTTCCAAAAGACATGTAACGAACACGTACCAGGGAAGGTAACGAGATAGCTGCCACTGGGAAGCTTGCCCTGCCCGCCAGTAACAATCAATTGAGCACCTGTGTAGGAGAGAGGAATTGAGGAGATACCCCCCAACGAATCAGAGTCAGCCACGATGAAGTAGATCGATCAGAGAAATGGAAACAAAAGCCCATTTTGGGTACAAGGGCCTCGGGAGAACTCACACTCAGGGTAGAATTGGGGGGTGTTAGCTTGATGGAGGGCAAGGAGTTCGTGCTATAGGAGTTCCAGAGTCAGCCATTCCCCGAGTCAAGTGTAAAGCGTCAAGGTACGGCACGTAGAAAAACTCAAGAGGAGATAAAGCCGAGTTCTGTCGCAAGGCGGAAAACTCAAAAGAAGGGAGAAAAGGGTTCAAACAGACAGAAAAATATTTTGTAGGAACACGATGGCGAGTGATAGGGCAGTGCAAATCCCGTTGACAACACCGATGAAATGGGACATAAGTCGAGAGCCACGTACACGAATCAAGTATTCTCCAGCAGCGAGAGCGGCGGGGATAGTGGCAGTGTATGAGAGAGTGGCCATGACATCGCCGTTACCCCACTTGCCATTGCTAGAGAAACAGAACAGGCAAGGGAGTCAGCAATTTGCTCAAGAGAAAAACACGGATTGAGAATGGTAGCCGAACCGATCGCCTGCAGACAAACAGTGAAGACACGAATGTCAAACTGCCAATGACGGCGGCGATACGAATGAAGCTCATAAAATAAATAACAACTTGAGGATAACGTACCCAACAGTGCCGGATTTCAAGCCGGTCTCAGCGATCTTGAACCACTGAAGGCTGTTGCTGTTTGCAGAAGTGCATGAGCCGTTGCAGCGGGCCATGTACACGGTCACCGGGCCCTCGGCGTGGGTCCATTGGCTGTGGTAAAACTGCGTGTAAACGCCAGTTAATATGGCACAAGGCAAGCCAGGCACCCACCTCCACTTCGCGGTGATCTGCGATCCAGCGGCAACAGTGGCAGAAAGTTGAGCACTGCTGGCTTGACCATTATCGTTGCAGGAGATAGTCTACAAGAAAACCAAAGCGGCGTCAGGCGTGGGATCTTTAATAAACACCCAGCCCTCGGCCGTGAGTATACGTACGCTTGCAGTGGCCGAATATATCCTAGATCACAATGAAAGAAGTTCAGTCATTAGTAGCCCGACCTGATAATCTCCCCTTACGGATCATAAGAGCCTTGAAATGAGCACGTTAAGTTTTCAGCATTCAATGTGGGCGGAAATCACGCACTGTAAGGGCGTTCGATGGAACTCTGGCCATTAGGCGAGTTGTAGGGCTGCCAGCCGGGATACGTCACACCTGGTCTCTCGTTTTGAGCAACGCAAAGTCAAGAATGGCCTGAGGAAATTTCACCATTGATAACATAGGAAGTGACACCGCCGTGTGCAGTAGCCTGGGAAAACAGGATGGAGGAAACAACAGCGAGAGTCGTCAAGAACATTTTGCGTCTGTTCGTACAGTGCCGTTGGTGCATCACTTTATATTTCCTCTGCATGAGTGGTATGGATCGCTTTTGGCTCTGCTCTGCAGTGAGTACAACGCGGGGAAATTTTCGGCAAAAATAAGAGAAAAATCCATTCCGAAGTTTTGTGGTCACTCTTCTGAACGGAGACTCCCAAAGGCTTTGAGAACAGCTGTTCAATAGGATGGGCAGTTCGATCCAGAAACCTCGGGATCTTATTTTCCAGTTCCGATTGATACTGGCTCCAAAGTAATCAAATCGGCAAGGAAAGAGGCCCAATTGCGCGGGGCAAGTCTGTTGCATGGACGGGCGTGTGACATGGCTAGACCGAAAACTCGCCGGAGTCCTTGAGAGTTGGCTTAATTCCGGTCGAAGTTGGATTTGCCAAGGATCGTTGCATGACATCGTCGAGTACAATTTAAGCGAGTCGTCAAGGTCCCTGCGCCATTCTGGTATGTTCAGGCTCCAAAATGCCACGCCAAGAATCTTCCTCGGCCTCGGGTATATGTGTGAAAGTGAGATAGGAAGAAAATGCGGGGTATTAGGAACAATGTATTCTTGTGTTGATACAACAGAAGATCACGTCGCTTTCTTTGGTCGCTCCCCAAAGATACTTGTCCCAACGCGAACAATATCGCTTCCTGCTCTCAGCGCGGCCTCGAAGTCACTTGACATTCCCATACTGAGAACCAATGCCCCCGATGTCTCGCGACCCCACAGGGAATCAGTGTGCTGCTGGCCTAAGTACTCCTTCAACCTGTCACGAGTCTCCTTGAGTTTCTCGAAGTCTGTGTTTTTCTCCGTTCCCAACGCGTTGAGCGACTGCTCTAATGATCCAATAGTCATCAAGCCTTCAAGTCGAAGCTTCGGACATTCCTTCACAATATGGGTCGCGAGCCGCCCTAGATCCGACGTTGCGACGTTGGTATCTGCGCCGAGTGGCGGCAATCCCGACTTGCTGTCTTCACCAGAAACATTAACCTGTATAAGGACACGCAGAGGGACGCCCCGGTCGTCGGGGATAGCCTTATTAAGAGCGGAAGCCGCTTTTGTAGACGTGACGGTTTGGACGCAATAGAGGTTAGGTATGGCTACGTCGTGATCAGTCCCTGATGCAACCTGGAACGGGGGAACATACACGCAAGAATTTTTGCCTTGTTGGATTGCAAAGTTCCGATGAAATGCCAACGAATTTCGCGAGGAAGCTAACTTCAATCGTTTAGACTACGTTCACTGTTCGCCTATAAAAGATGGAACACGTACAATCCCAGCTTTGTCGACTAATTCCTGCACATAATTCTCGCCAAAGTCATATTGACCTTGCTGGTAGCATGCAAGTATATCAGACGCAGGCTTGTACTTGGACACTGCGATCAATGTTGGGATGACGCCTGACATGGATGCACTTTTGACGCGTTCGCGAACTTCTGCAAGTGCTTCCTTAAGTTCCCGAGCACGTTCCGCTGTGGGCTGGGCGATAGAAGTGTTCGAGGAAGCCATGAATTTCAATGTTCGTGACGCAGAATATCCTAGGTGTAACTGGTGGGCAGAATGTCTTGACAGGATGATGGTGGTAAGGATGCAAACCATCAACGGTTAACGTTCAACCGCGAAATCAACATCAACGCTCGTTGATTTCACAAGTCTCCGCTTATTAATGATTACCATACGTCATTGAGAGGGGTGGACGTTCGAACCTAATTTACCCGTACCTGATCTACTCCGGTGACCTTTGTTCTTTTCTATCTTTGCATACCGAAAAGCGCCAAAAACGTGCCAGGGGATTGGCAGTGCCTCCATTAGCGGTCAAGAACTACCACAAGCTTTCCTCGGAACTGGGGCGTGCTATTAACAGGATCCAGGGACAGATCGCGTTCCCCCATAACCTCCCCCCATACCTCTTCCCAGAAAAGGACCTTCCCCACCTCGGTCTAACTGGAATCTATGCCTCAGTCCGCAGTAAATACTATCACTGCCGGAGGAACCCAACGTATCTCTGGCCTTTCATTCTGCGTCGGTGCCAGCAAGGTGTCCACAATTAGGTTTTCGACTACGGGTGTGAATGGTGTGAAGACTAGATATTCGTCCACCAGAAAGAGCTCTGTAAGCTAAACCGACTGTATATTCAGGAGGACATCCTGTGCTTCTCGAGGCATGCCCGGGCCGAAGCGGAGAATTCAAAGACGCCAACACTCAAGGACCATGTTTTGATATTCGAAACCAGTCTCCTAGTCTGGTACCATGTCCCGAAGGCTGATTGCTGCCTCGATTTGCTAAGGGTCCAACCACAAAAGCGAAAGTCCATGTAAGGTTCAGCCTGCATCATTTTATGATATATTTATGGCTAATCCTGAACCTTCATAGGGAGGAAATACCGCCCTAGCAAGACTGCCCTTCTGATAACTGGGTTTGTCGGTTGTGCACGAAGGTGCAAGTATACGACATCCGAAACTGTTCCAATTAAGCGATTCGTAGCCTCCTGCAATAAGAAGATTGGTATCGATGTCTGGGTAGGCTTACGAGGCCAGTCACTCGCATGACCTGAATGGTAAGTAGTATTATGACCCCCCTTTGGTGAGATACTCCAGGGTTTTACACTAGTTCAGGTTCAGGTTCCGGTTCAGGTCCCTGTTATGCTCACTTTACATAAGATGGATTTCATCTTCACACCAATGCCCATCAACTCAGTTCGGAATCGCGGAAGCAAAAAATCAGGTATGCAGACCGGCAATATCTCTAGTATATTCACAAAATTTGAAACTGTCCGTGGCTAGATTTTGAATGATATGTTTCTCGAGTCGCTTGGGGATCCTAAACTGAATCCACCAGGAATATTGATTTCACCTCCGCATCCTGTCCCGAACAAGTCGCCGTCAAATCAGAAACCCCTCTAAACTGGGATCTTCCGGGCAATGCCAACAGCAGCTCGCATGAGCCCATGCTGTTTCGGATTTTGGTATATAGGCCACAGCAAAGTCTTCGCCTTCCTCGCCTATGCGCTCACAGGCTCTTAAGAGGCCCGAATCAACTTCCAAAGCTCGCCGCTGCCTGCCTGGTCCTGCTTGACTGCGACTGCGTGAGCCTCTATAAAAATCTTCCTAACCGACTGACTCATGATAGTCCATTCCTGGCCATCAGCATTCGATGGATCCCGGCTTCCAAAGTAATCCTGGCACCTGGATCAAGGAACGTGGGGACGCTAGAACGTTGGGTGCGTTCCAACCGCAGCCACCAAAAGGGGCGCTAAGGAGAAGCCACCTCTAGAACCCTCATCAGTGGGAATCACTTCCCCCGTCAGTGGCGCCACAAATCAGCAGCTTCCAGGTTCCCAGGCCGGAACATCGTCATACTCAGGTGCAGCTTACTCTAGCCGCACGCCTTCCTCCTCGATGACGCCCTGCCCTCTCAGGTCTCACCACAGTGCGCGAGCCGCGTCCAAGTCAAGAAGAGAGTCGAGCGCCTACGCGTAAGTTTGCTCTACGCAGAAAAAAGAGGAGCCTGATGCTGATTACATCTTTGCAGCTGGTCGTTATGCAAGCAGGACAAGCGTAGCGAATTCTGGCTCTTTGTTCTGCTACTCCTCCAGTATGTCTACAGACCTTCTTGAGGAACGACCTTTGACAATAGTCTCTTTAGAGTTTGGTCATTATCCGCGATGGGTTCCTCAGACTCCAGTCCTGAACCTTCCGGATTTCACACACACACCCTCGACGGGGGAATCATCTTATGCACTTCTTACGCCGCTTTCAGGTATGGCATCTACTTCAGGTTATGCCCGACAAACGGTTGTCCTGAAACCTGAACAGCGCGATCCCAATCTCTCTCTGTATCTACCGGCTTCCACAGCCCGTTACCTTCCCCATTGACTCGCTCTGCGACGACCGGAGTCTCACCCCTGTTGAACAGCTTGCACTTCCACGAGAGCGGGCCACCATACCCCTCGAACCCATCTTCTCAACAAGTGCCTTCGGGCGACCGTAATGAAGTTGATCAGACAACCAAACAAGACTCGCCCACTCTGATATCTGGTACAGAGCCGCAGGGATATACTCTTGAGGATCTAGGGCTGAGTCTATCACAGTTTCCCCAAGAACTCAATGAAAACAGCACCGTCCCCAACCTAGTCTTCCCGTCACCTCCACCCCATACCTCTTTTACGACCTTTGCCGCCAATCACTCTTTTACCTATACATTGGGCGCCCAAGACATCGAACCAATCTCACCACCCGCGGACCGATTTCATCACGGCAATCATGGTATCGGGGGCGATCCTGGAGGCATCCCATCCGCTTCCCATGGTCAATGGTCGCCTTCGTGCGGTGGCGCGAATTTCATATCCTGCCCGACTCACGACGCAGTTCAACCGGCGGGTGGCAGTCTAAATATTCGTGGCCACTCCCAAAGCTGGCATGTAGAGGGAATACAACCCCCCCACACTGAAAAAGGCCCCTCCATGGTAACACTCAATGAATCGGATTTTGCCCTCTCCTCTCCGATTGCCGGTGCCAGTCCTGTAAGGATCCACGACGCTTTCTTCAACTCTGGTGAACGGGCGATCGTGAAGGTGGGCAGAGCGTCAGACAAAGTCCGCGCTGCTTCCGAACAAAAGAGGAAGAGAGATCAGAAACACGAGTGTGAAATTTGTGGTGATCGATTCACGTCCAAGCAAAATTTGGGAAGTGGGTATTGATATGTTGACATCTCGGCCTAAACGATTGGTACTGAAACTGAGGGTTTAACCTTATAGATCACTACAACTCACACTCGGGAATTAATCCGTACACCTGCTGGGATTGTGGACCACACAAGACCTACCGGCATTCCAGGTCGCTCAACAGGCACCGTCTGAACGTCCACGGTTTTTCGTCTCGCGAAAGGCGAAAGAAGGTTCGGTGAGGGTGTTTCGTGCAATACCGGTGGGCGTGTCCTAGCAGCCTCTATCGTTTTAGGCACGGTATCAGACTACGAGAAATCCCTTGCGCCCCATCCTTTAGCTTGGACTACCTACATCGCCGGCGCTCCTTTTAGTCCCAATAGTTTTCGGAAGTCCGTTACAATCTGAATATATTCAGCCAAATGATTTACCTCGCATTTCTGTCCTGAATCCATAGACTTTCATTCGCCCTCGACGTGCAATGCCTAAGACAGTTTCTAATCCTGGGCTATTAAAATGCTCGTATTTTCTATGAGCAACGAGGTTATAATTCGTGAGAGAGTCGTCAAGGTCAATTAAATTCCGTTTGGGTGCGGGACTTCTGTTACCCAAATAGGAAGACAGCATGCGGTCAACAACTCTCAGCCTCAGGCCTCAGGCTTCAGGCTTGAGACATGAAGACCGACATCGGTACGAAAGCCCTGTCTAAGGACATGAGGTACTGGGTTCTGTTTCGAAAGCAGGCACGGCGTCATAACGGAAACATTACGCCTAGCAGCCAGTCCTGAACCAGTGTCGTACTCGGAAATCCTGTGTGGGCGTCTCAATTGCGCATAAAGGCCGGAGATCTCCTGGAGTACAGGGACAAAACCCAGGCCCGCTGCTTTTCGCTCAACAGCTCACATCCCAACCCCCCAACGTCTTCCACCCAGTTCAATTTCGATGCAGCTTAGTGGTGGTGTGGTGTATCCTGGTGGTACTCAACCTGGAGAATACTACTTCGAGTAGGTCTTCCCCCAGTTCATACGTACGGCCGATGAACTAACTTGGCCGTTTCCCTAAGCCAATCAGCTCTGGGGGGTTACAATAATGTGGATGGTCACTGGAACCAAGCGTCACAGCTTGAGTATTCCAAACCTAGGACATCTAGCAAGTCAGGTGCGCTACCATTCTTTACAGTAGTCGTCGAGAGTCGGCTTGAAGTAGAGCTTATATGATTCTGTGTCTGTTATAGGAACCCGCATGAACGTCACCGCTCGAGCGGAAGCAGGGAATCAATATCGTACAACCCAGTCGGACCCATCGTTCGATCTGCGCTCACCAGCTTCAAGTGAGCATTCTCCCTTAAGCGCCCACATTGCTGTTGACTCCTGAACAACTTTGTCCTCCGCCCAGAGTTTTCCCCGGACTTCAATCAGGCCCCCCGTGGACACCCCTCCCGTATGTGGTTTTCCTTATATACTATTGTAAAGCACCCCACTCACAATATACTGTGGTGTTATTGCAGAAATCAATACCAATTTCACTTACAGTAGCGCACAAGCCGACCTGAGTCCCCTCCCACTTACTTCACCCGCTGTCGCTGGCCAACTTTATACCGGAGGGTATCGTTACGGAGGGTCTACCCCATCATTGTTATCGTCCATGTCGTCCCCACCAACGGGAAGATCAGCCAACCTCCTTCTAACCCCAGATTCCGCCTTTTTGCCAGGTCCGCATACTCCCATCTATATGATTACCGTGATTCTGACTGTGCGTAGGAAGTCAATTACCTGGAACTCCGGATGGTTTTGATAGTACTAATCTGCGATCTCCGGCGCCGCACGGAACGGGGAATACACCAGAACTGGGAGTTCTCACCCTGGACGACTCTTCATTCCAGCTGGCTCCAACAGCCAAGGCGCAGGGAGCATACCACTCTCAGCAATCTTCTGTCCTTCTAGGCTCGAACGATGGCTTAGAAAGCTCGCAGACTACTGACCTCGAACCGCTCGATGACACCTTCACAGACCTGGATCAGCTCAACAAACAAGATCCCGTCGCCGACAATGCCGCTAAGCACGATGAAGGGAGTATCAACATTACCATCGACTCTGGACCGGCCACCGTTCACAATATCCCTGTTGTGGCTTCGGAATCGCAGTTCTTCAACGCAAACCTCCTCTCCCCATTGACACAGTTTCAGACGCTTCCAATGGAGCATCAGATGGGCAGTGCTCGTTATCTAGACCAGATGTCTGGGGTCACTTTCTTGCCTACAAGCTGGGATGCATTCGGAGTTGCTCAGAGCTACTCGCCCACTCACACCCACCCACTTCAAGTTGACGGTGGGCCATCTGCGCCACTTGCGACTTCGTCACCTTTCTTGTTCCCAGGAAGCGATGATCGACAAGCCATAGGGTCTAGAGGCTTCCACAACTCCAAGAGCTCCGCGAGTGCAGTTCAAGATGCATTGCAGGCGGGGCATGCAGGACATGTAGTAGTAAATCCGAAGGGTGTTTCTGAGCGTACGCTAGCTGCAGCTAGGGCCAATCGCAAGAGAGAGGCCAAGTTCCTTTGCCCTGTCTGTGGCAACTCTCAAACGAGTAAGCAAAACCTCGACAGTAAGTCGTATATCCTTCAATTTTTGAGTTTGCGCAGTCTAACTTGGGCTTAGATCACATAATGTCGAGGCATATGCAGCTCAAACGCTTCGTTTGCCCATATCCTGGTTGTTCGGCGAAATATGGTCATGCTCGTGGTGTAAATCGTCATCTCGACAGCAAACACCCTGGATACCGTCAGGTTACTTCAAAGGGCAAACGTGGTCCACCCAAGTGAACGTAGACCCTGGCCTCCTGAACCCTTCGATGGGCGGTGGTTCGACTAAGCGAGGGGTGGCTGTTACGGACCAAGATCTTTCCTCCTCTAGCTGGCTGTTCCTTATTTATGTCGTTTCGGTTTAATGACCCACACTATGTGCTCCCGACTCCTGCTTGCTACTATTCCGGCCCTTATATAAATTTGTAGCTATAATCGAAATTAGTGTTCACAAAGCCCACTGTCTGGCGAATACCTAAGGTCATCAGGTGAAAGCGATGTCTTGGATCGACTCGGGAATCGAAAAGAATTTTTTGAGCAACAGAAGATCATGATGATGGCGCTTGATAGGACGGCGTCTATCTGACAACACAGCCGGGGGGAACTCGCCGCAAGCACAATGGGCGAAAAATGATAGAGCTGTGCTTGGGTGCCCGCTGCCTCGTGTACCAGTGACCTGCAGACGGCGGCGTGGCCAGGGGCAAAAGTTCGAAATGCTCATTCCTTCTTGTTCCCGAGCTGGAATCTCAGAGCATCACGTGCAAAAAACGCCCTGCAAAGCTGTTCCGCGAAGTCAACGGACGAGAAAGGTTCCAGAATAGGTACTGATAGAAGAGCTGAGCGTCTACCTGTCAGTATGTAAGCAACCCCAGTATCCTCATTAGGTGCACTGCCTGCCCAAGCTTATGTCCTCTATTATCACTTAAATACAAATGCTGTTCAAAGAAACAAGTTAACCCCCCCAACTGACTCGTCCTCTTCCACGCCCTCCAATCCTCGTCAGGTCCTCCTCATCATGTCCTTCCACGACAACGACGAGTACTCCTTCTCTGTAGAAGCTCCTGTCGAGGATGCGCTCGACTCCTATGGCTATCCGCAGTCAGTGCCGTCGTGCAAGACTACACATATCTGCGTTGTGATAACCTTCGCTCTCTAGGTTGCTGCCTGCCGGAGAAGTCGAGGAAGACATTCTCTTGACGAATGCTCTCAGAAATCTGGATGACACATTCCTAGGCTCTAACTCCTACGTGCCCGTTAGTCCCCTTCTCGAAGATGGTGAGCCCACTCTATTACTTGTTGACAATCATGTGCTAACGAGCCGCTAAAGGTTCGCCAGTGTCCTACAGGTCGGATTCGCTGAGTCCTTCTGGGTTCGAAGCTCGTGAGTACTCCCGCTAAGTACTTAAACGTAGTTAACGTCTATGATCCAACAGTCTCACTAGACTCCCCATCCTCTTCATATGACCTTTCGTCCGCAACGTCGTCGCCATGGTCCTTCAACTCGAACAATGATCTCACCCCCGAGACACAATATACTACAGTCGCTCCCAGGGACATCATGGGAGGGACGTCATCTCCTTGTTCGTTTTCGCCTTGCCTTACCAGTACCAACAATGGGCTTCCCATGGAACCCCTTTTCGACAAGGACGTGGATGAAGCTCAGAGCCATGAACTCGTGGCCCTCGATCAACTTACTTGCTCGATACCACAGGAAGTACCCGCCACATCCCTAAGTGCCCTTTTTGGCGCTCAGAAGCGGGTGGATCTTCACGTTGAGATACCCAGTGTTTCGTCCCTTCCCCACCTAGTCCCCACTCCGCACTCCCCTGCGACATCCCCCAGCCCGGCGCTCTCCTCGTCTAGCGAATACTTACCCTCCCTCCCATCGGAGGCATATTCTCTTTCCCCTCAACCTGCTAATGCCACCAGTCCGCTTCCTCCTCCCTCCCCTCCGGTGTCACCCCAATCAACATCAGTAGTGACTCGATCCCAGCGGAGATTGCGTTCAAGTTCCTCAGTCTCAGACCGTCCCCCCCGCCACCACCCTTATGAACGGGAGCCATCTGCGATTGGAGGAGCCGAGAGACGTATTAGCCGAAACGACTTCCGGCAAATTGTAGCGTTCCTACAGCCATTCCCGGAATTCGCAAACTGGGACTTCGAGACGAACGGTCTCCCCAAGCTTGTGAGAACGGTTGTGGGGTCGAAGAAAACGAGAGAGGCAAGTGAGAATCGGCGCACACAAGATGGGGGATTCCTATGTACTATCCCGGGTTGTGGCTCGACTATCACAAAGAAACACAACCTCAGACGTAAGCTTGTTCGACACTCTGGTCGGTCATTTGTCTAACTGGTTACTTTGTTAGACCATATTATCTCCCATTATATACTTCACGCCTTCAAGTGCTCGGTATGTCACCAGGGCTTCGGCCACCACTGTTCCCTCGTGCGCCACCAACGAGGGAGTTGTCGAGTCAAGGACGAACCCGAACCCGTGCAGTCCAACAAGCGCGGTAAACGCGCCAGGCGTACCTGAAGACCTACTTCCTCTTCTGTTTCGTTCCCCCACACAGCGCCCGTGATCTGCGATCACTTCGCGCCCTCGGATCTCATTCTCATTCTTCGTTGATAATTTTCTTTTCTCGTGGTCTCGTCTCATCATATTTGCAATCCCCAAGTAGATACCCTTCATGTTTACTCTGTAGCATATATATACGCTCATCTTTCTGTGTTATTACACGTCATTTGCATCATACAGTCTCTCCACGTATATTGACTTTCACCCTGTTTTGAGGAGAAGGTCCGGATCCCACGATGATGCATGCAGATAATCAAAAATGCTGTTGAAAGCCTTGGTCACAGCCATCTCCCTACACAGCATATATTACAGGCGTCTATTTCATTCCTACACGTGTTAGGGTGCTTTGGAGAACTAATGGCACATGTATCTCAACTCTGGGCCACATGTGGGTCCAAGTTGGCCCGGGTATTGTCCGAATACCCCTATCCTTCATCAACGCGAGATGCCGCGGAGCTCAAATTTTCGAACAATCCAGTACAATAAGGAATCATTACGACATTTCGTCAGCGCTTTGTTCAATCAATTGTCATACCCATGCGGTACACACGAGGCTAATAGAAGCACTTACACAGCAGTGCTGTTACCCTAGTTGCGTTATTGGGAATTGGCGATTCCTTCTTGTCCATTTTCAAACGGAAGGAAAGTGGACTGCCTCGACCCCTGAGTCTTCTGAAAAGAGAAACGACTGTGTTATAATTAGAAAAAAATACCTTGGACGGATGGGTTGTTTCTGAGGGAAAAAAACCAACGCCACTCACAGGGTAGAGTTGTGCTCGGGGTGTTCCATGATCATGCCGCAAGAGATTTGCATCGTCATGGCAAAACCCAAGCGCTGGACCGCGCTGTAAGTTCAGGACCGAACCAACGTCCTAATCCCTGAGATCAACTGCATCCGGCTCTATCCCTCGGGCCTCAGGCTTCAGGCTTCATGCTTAATGGAGATCTTGAACATAGGGGCTTAAGAAGCCCCACCTATTCGTGAACTGCATATATATTTCGCGAGACCGGCACGAAAATCTTAGCGTCCGACCTGATAAAGATGTGGAGACGCGGAGGCTCAGCGTCAACTAGCTTGTTGAATGAATTCGAAGTAAGTCCACGGGCAGTACTTCCGCTTGCTGTATGGGCTTGGCACCATATGGCTACCCATCGGAAGGTGGGCACGGAGACGGCGAGCGCTCAGCGTTGACCTCTAACTTGAAGCGAATGCACGGTGATGCATTAATTGTCTCAGGAACACGTGTAGTTCTGCGAGTCAAGGAATTAGAATTCAATATTCAATGGAAGGTCCGTTTGATGTGGGCAGACTAGCAACCTATGCGGCCGTTCCAAAAGAGTATAAATGTGGCGCAAGCACAACCACCGGTAAGGGTTCTTGAGAAGAAACCCTCGATTCATTTCGCACGTACAATCCGAAGCCGATGCGGACTCTCCGTAATCGGATGACACTGACTCGGGACTTTCGATAGTTTCTACTAGTTTCTACTTTACCTCGGCAATGGTAATCAGTGCAAACCGATGCGATCCCCAAAGTCTCTATGCCCCCCATGTCCTGAGATAAGTGAGATAGACTAGGCCAACGAAGTCTTCCGAATCACCGTCTGGCATGCTTCTCAATGTCCAACCAATGCAGCCATCACATGTTCGCGCAAAAAGGCAGTGAGAATGGAAATAGAGTCCCAAGACACACAGCATCGTGCTGTTACTGGCTCTGATGACGTCCATTTTTTAGTCTACGCTGATTAACTAGGCTACAGCATTTGGGCAGTCGTACCGGATACATAACGAAAGATTCTGGAAGATATACAATACACATCAAAAAGGTCAGCAGAGTGGCTACGACAGGGCTCGGGGTTGCCTAGTCCAGGGATGGATGGCTTAGGCAGAATAAGCACGGTTCGTACTGGGGGTATCCTGGAGAGTGTCAAAGTGCTTAGGGTTTCCTTCGAAATCACGACCAATACGGTGAAAGATCCGGGCGTTAATGATAACACCAAGTGCAGAAGCTAGCCTGATTGAAAGGAAGTGACTTAAGAAAAAATCCCCAAAAAAGTGATGTCGCAACGTACGGGATGGTAGAGAATCGCGATTCCTATTGCGCCAATTTAATTGAGCGTGATAGATTTACTGGAGGGTACCCTCACCTTTCCAAAGGCAGACATAAAAAGGTGTAAGGATCGAACAGCTGTTCAACCTTAGGATGCGTCATGTACTCGAATGAAGGAAGGGCATCTTACCAAGGAGGTAAATGAAGTAGCGACCTCCATCCCGTTTGAATCTAGAGAAAACATCTGCGGAACATTGATATGGGCTCGCGAGAGTATTTGAAGTGAATACTGCAATATTGAATATGTCCCAGACCACCTGTTCATTGCCGTTGAGAACGAGGTAGAATATACCATGGAGAACTTACGAGCACAGCAGCTTCAATAATCATATAGGGTATAGGACGTTGCCCCGGAACGAAGAAGAGGCATTCAGGAAACCCTGGCAGTGCCAGAACATATTCTATGCATCGGATTTGTTAGAAGATGTCTCGTTGGGCGGGGGAGGGTTTATGACTTGGAAACATACCGGGGACCCCAGTGGTTTCAAAAGCCGTAGCGACGGTCATTGTGGCGAGGACAACAGTGAACATCGCCGCAATGGCGTAGGTGACATGACGGTTATGATCCCATAAAGATCGAATCCGGTAGATAACAACTCCTGGAAATTGGTTAAGTAATGGTCATTTTGAATATGTAGACTTGCACAAACCTTCTGTACCGATTACAGCGATATTAAACAAGAAGACGAAGGAGACGCTGTATGTTTGGCAGCTGATGAACAGTTCATTCGTCGTCGAGCTTCATAGATGAACCGTGGACACGAGCTTACTCCTGGGCGAGTTGACTTTAAGGAACATAGGCTAGATCCAAGGGAATACTTACTTGTAGAGTTAGATTAAAGCTAAAGCCTCCCATGACTTGTACATCTAGTCTTAGTGAAGGTATTTTGCAAAATTCGCGGCTACTTACCGGCCATGGTGTATATCACAAGTACCTCATTGGTGTAGCGACCACAAAGAAACATAACCTTCAACCATGTTCTCTGTCGTAAGTTAAACCATATATCCTCTAGCTCATCGTCAAAATGCGTGAAATGGTCGTAAAACAGGCAAGACAATGTAATGGCTGCCCGGAAGTGCGGTTCAATGTATGAGCCAGGCCACGAGGAGATACGAGCCTCTCACCACTAATATATCTGGCCCCCATAATGGGTCCCTCCATGTTAGAAATGACGTTGACGAAAGAGATTCTGGAGCGGAAGGCGCAGAGAGTATGTGGGGACCACGGCAGGGGCTATCATGGTTGTTTTATGGCTTCCTTCCCGTGATTAAGATGAAGCTCAGGAGGTAGCAAGTCGAGAGCTAAGCAATCACAGGATGATGCGGAACAGGCCGGCGTGTGACGAGCATCAACGCAGTTGGCATTCTCAGATGCTGCTTTGGGCCTCGGGTGGAGGGTCCGCGAAAGTTGATCAGCGCTTTACCATTTACAGCATAAGAAAAGGGGGGCAGCGGGTTGACTATAAAAAGCCCTATCATGGAGCAACTGAAGAGGTGATCTTCTGAGATATGATGGCAGCATTCATTTGGTTTGCTTTTCACTGTCGAAAGGGGCACCCTGAGATGCGGAATCAACAGAAGTCTGTGGGACGGAGAATCATCTGCCCCGTGGCACTGGTACCGGATCAATTCGTTGCTCCGTAAGGTGAGATAGGAAAAGGATAGGCAGGTCCGACGGTTGGATCGAGTTTCAACACGATTTATAACGACCTACATAGCTGGTTCGTTGATAGGATGATCACGCCAGTTTTAGTTCCCCTCACCTCAGTCGCCTACCACATTATGAGTGACTCCGAGGTGAGCTTCTATTGTCATCCTGATGCCATTTGCGTACTCATTCCACCCATTCCTACATAGTCCCCGGAAGGTGAATATAGTCGCATAGTCGTCTACCACATTGTGAGTGACACTGAGACCCTTATTACTTAATACTGTCAAGTGTGTAGTCGCAAACATAACTGTGCACTCAAATGTTTTGTTGCGGCCGCCAGAATAAATAGCGACGAGAGTTCTCTTCACCCAGGACACGCCCACGAGTCAGTTGTACATATGTCCAAGACGGGGCGTCGAGGGGGTGGTTCGTAATGCCGTGAGCGCCAATGGTAGTTCTCAGGCCTACCGTCCTTCTCCGACATTTCGATTGCCCTGGCATCTCGAAAGTTAAGAATATCTTACTATCTGTCTAATCTCTCCACTATGACTTCTATAAGGTGCATCAAGGGCATTGCTATGCACGTTTTCCGGGTCGTTTGAGGTTTCTATGCTGTGGATCACAGAAGAGGCTCATCGGCATTCAAGTTCGATTTCGTGACTCATGTCAGTTTGGTCTATAGCGGGCGATCATCGGAGTTGCAAATGACGAGCCGCCGTGACACGAGGACGATCGAAATGGCGAAGAATACCTTGGAGCCCTGGGCGGTGCCCTGCAATGCTACCTAGCCGTTGTTAGTCAACTACAGTGTGGTGTGGGATATCTCGTGATATCTTGTTGGATATTGCCAAGACCATTGTAGAGCTCGACATCATGTTACATCTCCCACAAGCTCTGTCTCCTCCGCGATCAGCTTGAGGGCGATCCCCTACAGCGCTCTTAATGTCCGGGAGGATCGACACTCCATTACAACTCAGTCAGCAGGTACCATTCCTCAGCACCAATAGACGTTCTCACTGAAACGGTGCATATCCTTTACGTAGCCTACGTGGGAATACAGTCTTCCGAATCAATTCACTTACGTTGTGTAGTACAAGCGCGCGCACAACATAACTGGATTCTGGCATTCATCTTGGCACGGCCCTGCGGGTTTCTTCCAGCATGGTGGAAGGCTGTCGCCTCATAAAAGGCCATCCCATTTGCCCCGGTATCTTCCCTTCTTTCCCCAACCCGTAGACCAAGCACAGCTCGATGGACAGCGACGGACGAGAGATCGAACCTCAGAAGCAGGAGAAGCGGCCGAGGTCGACATCAAGTAGCTCTGATAAATATGAGAGGTACATGGGAATCCTCCGCTATGCCGCGTTCATCGTGCTTGAAGCGTGCTTCGCTGTCTTTGCTTTCTATTGTTGGTGGTCTCCGCGCAAATTGCCGTATGTGAACTTGCAGCCGATGTCAGTCAAAAGCGCGTTCCAGACGATTTTCAATCTTTGGCACAATATCGCTATCGCGCTTGCTGCGAGTATCTGCGCCGAAGCTTTCAGCAAGGAATGGGCCGCACGTCGAGGTATACCCACGGATGTGGTTTCGAAGGTGACCAGCGGGATGCTTGACCGCATCATATACTTCTTCAGATCAAGAGCGACCGGGACATATCGAGCTGCATTTACAGCTTCCTTGGTCCTCATCTTAATGCACATTACCTCCTCGTCGACCATCACCGTCTCTTCCGGAGTCCAGTTCAAAGAAGATATGCCGATCGGTCTTTTATCTAACGTCGACCTCTCCTCTGATTTGGCGACCCCAAATGTTCAGGGATTCGTCGAGCGCTTGACTAGGGCAGGCACTGTTGTCAGGCTGGAGAAGCTGGGTGGCTCGCCATGGGGTCTATCACCTGAATCCAACTGGCTGATTCCACTACCTTCAGCCGTTGAAAACATGACGGGCCTCGTATACTACGACACGGACCTTATACACTTCCAGCATGAGTGCACATGGCGAGCGCCGGATGGTGTAAACGATACCACATACTTCCTTGATGGCCAGGGGTGGTCCTTGCAGCTCAATTCTTTCGGCGAGGACTTTTCCCGTACAGGTTAGTCCGTCGGATTGAGAATGCCCGTCCAAATATGTTTATAACGCCGTTCCCAGGTCAAGGCTCCACCATCCGACAGCTCTGGCCCCCTGATCCAATCCAGAACTTCAACGGAACTTCCCTGCACCTCTTCCTTGGCGGAAACTCCACATTCCCTGTCAATACGACCAATGCCAGCAATACTTGGATTGATCTTACTGGCCTTCCGACTCTCTATAACCCATCTCAGTTTCTTGCGTATCACCCAATCTCTCCTGTCGTCGACTGGGTTACCTCCCCTCTTGCTACACTGCTCATCTGTGAGCCTAGACTCAATATGACGACCGGCTCCGCATGGATTGTTCCCAACCTGAACATCTCTGAACCTGACGTTACAGTGTACGACATCGGAGAGGCCGCACCGATTGGGAACATCGCTCCCGAGGCTGCCCATCTCCTCTTCTCAACAGCTCTCTATACAGCCTCGAATGAAGCTGATCAAGTCATATCGGAACAAGCAATCGATTGGATCAACTTCAATTCTATTGTATCTAAACTCTTCATGCCGGATCCTCCGGCAGGAGACTGGCGGAACTTGTCTGGTGTCCAGCCCCGGTCGCTGGATACGATCAACTCCTTAGTTGATGACTATAAGCTTTCCGCATTGAAGGCTTTCACAACAGGATACCGCCCCGAAAGTGCTATCATTCGTGTTCAAGGCGTATTCTCGAAGCCAGTTCCGGCGTTGTATGTGGACAACGGTCTTGCCCTCGCGACAAGCCCACATTATGCGGTTCTCCATGTCGCGTTAGCTACAATTGAGGCAATCCTTTTGCTTGTTCTCGTTGTGTTGAACCTAAAGCAGAACCGCTTGCCTTTCGACCTGGCACACATGAAAGAGGAATGATGAAAGTGTAGGAAAGCAGTGTCTGCAGTTTTTGATTCCATAGTTCCGACGTCCGAACACTCTTCTTGTACCCTGTATGACAAATAGGTGACTTGAGGCAGCCCCTTCCGAACACTTTTATTTTGTATCATATCAGGAAGAAAATCGTGTTTCATTGCTGCTCATCGGTTACCCCAAGATAATGTGCGTACCCTGGGTGATCCTTGTGATCCCCGTCACAAGCCCATGCAGTGTGCTGCACCATTGCCACTTATTGTCCTTAGAGGATTGAACCGTTTGCTTGCGGACGAGTTCATGAAAATCGCCTAGCTGGCCTTGGCGTCTCCACTAGGACTACAGAATGTCAGGACCACAAGCGGGTGCGACTCGCTTTTGCGAGACTGCATACAGGTTCGTTCGTGTCTGTCATTTTGAAAGCCAAAATGATTTCAGCGGGAGCAGTACACAAGCATGGCCGGCGGGATTAAGAGCTGCTGTGGCGTTGTCCGAGAGTTGGCTTGAGACATCGAAGAAATTTGTGCCCCATCCCTCGATGGAGTGGAAGTATCAAGAATGGATGTCCATGAAGACCAACGAGTATATCTAGCGAAACATACCTTTACCACACTCACATTTGGTTTGGATAGGCGCAGGGGCTCTGGTTCATGCTAATTACCATGCTAGAACGAGCCCTGAGGCCCGGGATGCCGGATGAAAGCAAGCAGCACAGGGAACAATACATATTTGATAAGAGCGTGGTACACTAAGAGGAAGAACGCAAGTACCGACTTGCTGGTACGAGAGGCCCACAGCTCCTGTCTTTGGAAAGCCTCCTTTCCGCCGGCTTCAAACCTGTGGTGTCCCTTGCTGCATATGTTGTTGCTGCAACACTGCCGCTGGTTGCTGTAATTGCTGCGGCTGCAGCTGTTGAAGTTGGACCTGTTGTTGCTGGTATTGATCATACCCTAACATTCCGGAAGGGTCCTTCCATCCAACTTGCTCCATTACTCCTTTGGCTTGGGCAAGAGTATGACGGGAGAATGTAACCTCACGAACGCTTAGGCAGAAAACGTTTTGCCCCTGTGTGAGACTAATCACTGTCATAACGAGGAGAGGGAACCAGTATGCAATCACTGAGGGTTGTGCGTGGACCATAAGATTTCAGTGCTAAATGACGTATCTCTCGACTTACTAATGCCGAAGATGGCAAACGAGATTCCTTTGAGTGACATAAACTCTTTACAGACTTGGATGCCGAGCGCTGTCGAGGGCCCACTTCAGTTGTGCATGAACATTCATTGCTTCGCAGACTCACAGTTGAGGAAGAAGGGGTCACACCCAGTTGGCCAATTTTCTCTTGCAAGGTCGTTAGTGACAATACCCTCTGCCAAGAACAGGACGGAAAGAACGACTGCAAGAGCTATCTTAGTAACTGTCAAAAGAACACTTTTACATGAAGCTCACTAAGAGTGGGAAGCTCGACTGCAATGGTAGTAATGGTGGCATTTTTACGAAAGAGTCCGACAATCAAACTGGATCAGAATGCATATTAGTATGTAGGGACGCATAGCTATTGCAACATACAAGACAGAGAGCGCAAGGATGGTGAGAGTGCTTGCTACGAGTCCAATTCCCTCAAAGCTCACGAAATACCCAACTGTCACGGTGAGTTGAGTCCAGTGGGCCGTAAGGCCAACCACAGCAAAGGACAAAATTATGACCAAACCTAGAAGATGAAGAATCTGCTGGTAAGGAATTGCTACAGATGTCTCAATCTGAGACGCACCAAAAATACCATTGCGTACTTGGAATAGTGCTTCAGGCATTGTGACAATTAAATTAATCGACGAAAGAGCGCAGTGAAAGAGAGAGAATAGAAAGTTGTGAAAGAAAGAGACAGCAGGAGTGTGAGAAGGAGAAGAGGAAGGATAGAGAGGAAGCCAAAGCTTTATCTAGCCTGACATTGGTCGCTACAGCTGTTGTACATCTGCTGTCCCCAGGATGTGATTGATAAAAATAGCCATTCAGCTACAACAAATTTATCAGAGACGTTACCAACCAGGAAACAAATCTATCCAACGTCAATCTGCCTATCATGGCACATCACATGTAAAGGTCCTTTGGCAAGCGCTCACCTGCAAGTTGGAAACCCTGTAAGGCCACCTAACTAAAGCACTTCTACCAATATAAGCACCGATACATATCTTCATCCCTTCCGAATGGGAGGGAAATTCCGGACGCACCTAGTCAAAACCAATTGTTTTTCTCTATGGTGTTCAATAACGAGGTAATTTTTAGAAGCTTTTTTAACCGGCCTTGATGGGCCGAAGTGACTGTTCAAGTGGCAGATAAACGCTGTCAGCAGAAATATGGTGCTTCCTTTGCACCCAATAGCTCCTTTTATCCTAATGAGATGAACAGAATAGGTTGCGGCCTTGGTGAAGAACGCGCCTGATATCAACAAGTAGAATTAAGTGTCCACCGCTCCTCTTTTCGACATCGTGTATATGTTACTCTGATATACTTGGGCTGCGGGCCGGACAAATCTTAACATCGGGTTAACTATTCACAGAACCAAAAGTCACACAGCCCACGAGTCGTGTGAGAAGTTCCTAAGACAGATCCCAGAATAGTGTGAAGAAACCCATACCGAGGGTCACATCTGGATGAGGGGGTCTGAGCTGGTGACATGGTTGATGGTGGTAATGTGTTTCGGCCATTTGGCATCATTACCTAGTTGTGAGCGACACAGTAAGGTTGGCTCGGCTCAACAAGCAATGCCAGAATGTGTCAGATATTGGGCTATAGGCTTTAGGACCACTACTCCTAATCATCTCATATGTCGCAGCTACCCTGAGGATGATCGTTCACGGTACCAGGAGGACTGACGGTGAAGTAATACATACCAGGACTTACTGCGTAGAGTAACTGTCATGGACAATCTCGGACTGGTCTGGCCAAGCGTAGAATTGAAGGCTGCCATTTCCATGAGTGCTATTCTACTGAGGGATACAATGGAGTGGGCCGGGAATAAGAACATGAAGTTTAAATCGGCTCTGGTGTATGAGGGTGGACCGCACCGAAGGATTATCGGACGTATATAGTTGTCAAGCAATGAAGAGAAGCTAGGAATATTCTCATTATCAAAGCCCAGAAGGCTCAAGTCTATACATACAAATAATAATGTCCATGAGGATTGCCTTCACCTTCGCCATAGCCATTAACATGCACTTTACCACAACTTGATAGCAACGGTTATTGTCACCTTGGTAAGGTGAGAACCACGCGAATTTACCGACGGAATATGATTACAAGTCTTGGTTTCAACGCACCAATAAATAAGCCGAAAATATCGGGGGAAAAGGAGCCGTGACTGGATCCTTCCATTGCGCTTAACGTGATCCGCATAAAAAACGGAGGAATAAGTAGCATAACTTCATTTCTGTCGGAGCAGCCAGGGTCTTGATGTCGTCGAAAGGGACCACGTTCATTTCGGACTCATTTCACTTCCGTATGTTGGGATATCAGAGAGCTGTGCTGTTTAGCATTAACCGCAGCATTGATGTTGGGTCCGGTTTACACGAGGTATCGGTGTGGAGACATGTTCAGGCTCAGGAATTTTGGCCGCTTTTAACATTGCCTCTTTGCTGAAGGAATGGTGATACCATAGAGGAAGTCCTGATACTACGGGATTCCTGCTGATGTAGAGTGTCCTTGTCGCAGGAAGGTTACAACACTGAAAGAGGCCAGTGGTTAGCTCAGAAGCTGCGGGAGACCGGAGGACATGAGAACGTGCCAAATATAGAACAAGTCAGCATCAGGTTCGATGTGCACTAATAATCGTGAGAGGACTCACAGAAATTACATCTCTAGAAGCTATATGTCGGGCTTGTATTCTCCTGAGCTCAGTTCCGGAGCGTCCTTTCTCATGTTATTCCCAAAGAAGGTCGAGGCAACCTAACGCATAGAGCCGGCTGTGGTGCCAAATTCGGTTGAGATATTCACCTCGATGGTTATTGTGTTGGGCGGCAAGCAGAACAAAGGATACATTCTCTCTTGAACAATGGATAGTATATCGCGATTGAAATTCTCGAGTAATTGCTTGATGGTTGCCACTTGAGATTAAACTTGGTTCAAACAAGAGCGTTTTCCCTCTAGTCGCAGGACTGCGGCGTTTGGCATTCACATCTCATGGGTGCGCCAACTGCACACTTAGACACGAGGAAGTAGATTCGTTGGGCAAAAATATGTCCAAATGATCCAGCTATGCAACTCCCATGAATAGGACAGATGCGGGCTGCCCACAAGTCAATATATTGATCAGAAGTTGTGAGTGGTTTCAATCGAAAGTTTGCTCACCATCTTCAAGGTCGTATAGTGTCATTATGCGTCCAAATATTCAACCGCTCGCTCTTCCGCAACCCCTTTAGCTCACTTTTTAAAATCCCTTCCATGGTCTCACCAACCCGCCTGGTATCCTCATCCCCAGTTCCCGTCAGTGTGTCAGATAGGACTATATTTACATTCAGGAGACATCGAGGCATTGCGACAAGGGCCTGTTCTAGCGTTGACCAGCCGAATGACTGGATCAGAGATGTGGATTGGGCAACCAGGCCGAGGCTGAACTCCTTCATGTTGCTGGTCCGGGGGATGCTAGCAAGGAGGGAGGGGATATGGGTCGCGATCGTGCATGGAGCTTGTGGGGCCAGAACGATTCCGCCAAGACGGAACGACTGGAGTTTCGTTTGGTGTTTTAGGTCCATATGTGAGAGATCGGCTGTTTCGTGAATGTCAATGGATAGTGTTAAGTGCGGGGAAAATTACACGTACTACTGTTGATCCACTGTACTCCACCCTTCGAGAAATTGATTTCAAGGTGTCGAAGCGAGCCGCTGAGGCCCCGCAAGGCATTGCCGACATATTGCAGATGCCAGAACTTGACATTGTCAAGAATCAAGCTACTTAGTCTTGATTCCTTGAACGAGCTACTCAGGAGAACGGGGATGGCATCATCTGTGCATAATCGTAACACCTCCAAACTAGTAGGGAGTGCAAGAGTGGTGGCGGAAGCGATGGTATATTCCATGTATTTTGAAAACTGAACGTTGGCGACGAGGCAGCATAGTGAAGAGAAAAGAGCCGTGATGCGAGCAATTTCGCGAAGATCGTGGAACATGACATCGTCGAACGCAAGGGATCTGAGGTTGGTGAAGGTGGCGAGGCGTTCGCGAAGACGATCTTGTTCGGATGGTGGTAAGAGCGTCCAGTCGACGCTCCGAATGCGCAGTGACTCGATGTGAGAGAAACGGGAGATGGGTGCTGAGGATATGAATTTGTGGAACAGAAAATCGTCCTCCTCCCCTGCTTGGCCGCCACCCTTAGCCTTTGCGTCATCCACTTCGATGCAGTTGACGTATCTTGTGAAGGTACATTGGGGTGAACGAGCGAGTTCGAGGAAGCGGCGAACGCGCCATGGCCAGAGCTGAACGGTGGAAAAAATGTGGTGCCGACTGCGGATCAGCCACTCGGAGCAGACCATACCGCAGACGCCGAGCATCTTGAGGTCGAAGCGAAGTTGGTCGATGACAACGTCCATGATCTCCACGGGGAGTATGGGCCCTGTATCGGTTGTGCAGAACGTCATGGGGGTCCTGGGCACTGTTTCAGCGAATGTGAGGGATGTTGAACAGGAAGGTTGCTGGCGCGCTTGGGGTTTTATGTGGACCTCAAGTGATCACGAATGGATCCCATGACAAGAAGAATCCTTCCATCAACGAACCTGAAATCACAAAACGGTTTGCTATAATAAAGATTCGTGGAGTAGGTGGCGACGAGCGTTCCAAGTATAACGAGAGAACCTCCACGAGGACCTCCATCACGTCAACCTTCCATTAGTAATATGAAAAGAGCTTTCGACTATCGCGGCCGGAGCAATGTTGTAAGACGCCCGCAAATCAGATTTGGCATGACTTCCCGGAGTTGGGCCTGCACTTACCCACCGGTGACCGTCACGAAACCATTCCAGCGTCTACCCCGCACCCAACACTGTCTTCGTTAATTCTTCGGTCCGTATAACTATAAACTAAATTGACGCTCTTCTGTTCCATAACGCTTTCCTGGTGCCAGGGGATGGTTTTCCGGAGCTCTTCGAATAGCCTTATTCCATTCGTGCTTCCAAGCCCACCGCCAAACAGCTGAAATGGACTGCAGCTCCTTGTCCGCCAAGTTCCTTTCTGTATGTTTGAATTCCATCAGCTGACCTCGCAAACTCCATCCGTAACAAGCCAGCATCAACCTCGTTCCCCAACAGTAACGCTTTCTTCCCACCAATACTGACTCCTGGATGAATGAAAGAGTGTTCCCAGCCGCTCAATTGGCCTGTTGGTTCTTATACCTCAGTTGCTCTCAAACTGGAGCCCACATAATAAAGCCTCCTATGGACACCCCGTTCGAGCGCCTCGGTTCAGAATTATGATCCTACCCATTCTCCCCTTTGCTGGAGAAGTGTACGTCGGGTTCTTTGTCAATCCTTCATTCCGACACGCGCCAGGAGCGTGGATCGTACCCAAATTATCATGAAGTTCCCAGCTGTTCAGATAAACTCACTCTGGTGGCCAAGTTCGATTTGCTGTATGTTTGGAAAGACGCCCTAGAGACTGGTTGGGCCACTTCCGATGGTCAGCTGCTCAGGGTGAGGCGACTCTGCCTTCTGCCTCAGGCCCCATCCCAAAACGGATATGAAGCGTATATAACCTTCTAAAACTCGATATCAATCAGATATCTTCTTCCAGAACCTCGTTATCCTCTCTCATTCTTGGTTTATCTAATTTCACTATGCAAGGAGTGGTACGATCAAGGCGGTGGTGTGGGCTAGAATCCCAGAGCCTTCCGTTTTTGATCCAGTAGTTGCATTCTAGACTACTGCCTCAATTTCCACTTTCTATATTAGTCTGCCGTCTTATTTGCACTCCAGAGGCCATGTACTGACACTTAGATGACAAAAGAGACTTAGAGAATCCATGTTGTGAGGGAACAATGAAGCTTGTTATGCATACGAGCGACTGATTTAGTGGCGTATAAAGTATCCTGCGTTCTGATGAACCTCTGGGGGCTGCCTAGCATTCCGGTAAGTTACCCTGACACTGTTTAGCACCAATCGAAAGGTATAAATGATAGGTCGCATCCGAAATGAACCTCATCTCCCTGACCCCCAAGCTTGCAGTGTCTCGAACGTTTAACGCAGCCTTCCACGCACCTCACTCCCCACCGAATCGAGTCCAGCGTACAATGTCATCCTTCGCTCAGCGACTGCGAGCTATTTTCTCTCGTGGAGATTTTGCCCCTGGATGGCCGTCACTAAAGACGCCTCCATCATCTGCGAAGAATTTGACGATGGATGTAGGGGATCAACGAACAATTCGCTGGTTGCCACGAACAAAACGAAACAAACCTCCCCCTACATTGACCTTGAACTCAACCATCTCAAACCGATTTCGAAGTTGGGCTCAGAAGTCAAGAGATGTCCTGGGCTTCTGTGCAACTCAGAAGAGCATAGAGCCAACGATGGTCAGAACGGCGTATACCCGCTTCCCGTCTCCACCAGGAGTGAGTAGCCAAATTCTTGCAATTATTTGCGGGTCATTAACGTTATGGCACCTAGTATTGTTTTTGTTGTTGAAATATCGAGGCATCGAGGCATCGGGTTCCTTTGCACGTGCAATCCTTCATTGGAGGACGGATGGCCGATAACGACGACTGAAGCTCTGAAGCTCCAAAAATGCGAACGCTAGACCGCCCGTTTCTGCAGTTGCTTTAGAAAATGCTCACATCATACGGAATACGCAGATTAGTTTCTTTGTGGAATGTGTGCGTGTGTGTGTTTCTAATGGGGTTGGAGGAGGGTCCGATGACGTCATGCGGAGACAAAACATTAGACCTCCATGTACACTACCTTGCTCTTCGATACTGTATCGCCGTATTATTGTCACCAGTAACCATGTCCTTGCTCATTCTTCCCCGTAGGCAACACGCACGTTCTATCTTTCGACATACCCGTATAATCGCCTCCCCCTGCCTAACTCCTGCGCGAGCTCGGCATGCTTCTCCTCCCAAGTCCGAAGAGATCAATAACCTTGCCCAGGGACATGTGACGAACCCAGAAAATGTTCATCCAGAGGACGTATACTCCCAATCTACCCGGGGAGGGTTCAGGGCGAGGAAGGATGAAAAGAATGAGGGCATAGATGCAGCAAATGAGTACGCGAAAGCTGGGGATAGCAAAAAGCCGCGTGATATGGGAAAGGGGAACCCGGAGGGAGTGGGTTTCGTCGAACAGGTTGGAGGGGCGAGTGGAAGCGCGCGCAAGTTTGAGGAAGAGAACAAAAGGAAGTAATAGGTTTGTGCGTCGCCACATTTTCCCCTAGTATGTCCTTTGACTATCTTCCATCGGGGATAGGATTTGCGATATAGAAGAGGAACAGTATTTTTGTATTTGTTGGTTGTATGAAGAAGGTCGTCCAGAGGAAGACGAACCCTTCTATTGTTCCTGCCAGTGTTTAAGCGCTTATCAAACCTTGTCGAGGCCGTGGGAATAGACTGCGTGAACGTGACCACTGACCGTACTGGTCTCGACGCGTTCCTGCGTTTCTGCTAAGTGTTTTCAATCATCGCTTTACCTCTCTCTGCAGGGGCCGTGTTCTCCAGCAACCGCCCTACCTCCTACAATGATAGGTCCCTCTCCCAGGAAATGCGTCATAATCGCCAGTGGCTGTTCCCCATGGAATGGCTGCCCGCCCATCACCTGTCTTGGCACCCTGATAAGTTTCTATGACACGGCCATTGCAGGATAAATTTTCAGAAAATTGACACGCCATGTTGGACGGGTGTGGCACCAAGTTGATCAATGATGACATTCAAGGCGCTCATCCAACGTCTAACGCTGCATATGCGCTTGTGGATCGGCCAGGCTTTGAGGTCTCTGACGTCGGCGTACAAGTCGAACTTGGATGTGACCAAACTCTGAACAAATGTACCTCAAGCCGGGGTGGGTCGGCTCTGGTCTTGACTGTGCGGCGTTGATCCCGCATATATTCATGATTAGCGGAGATACCAAGACGTTTGAGCGGATTCTGAAGTTTATCAACACACTCGAACCATTCATTTCCACGATTTCCGTCAGCGTGATGGCCAGGTGTGAAGATTCCCAAAGGTGAAACTGTTCCTTTGGTTCCTGGGGTTGGGGTGACTGATAGACAGTTATTTGCTGTTGATATCCTGGTGTCCCCCCCTTTTGGATGACGTGGAATCGACCGCCGTGAGTAATGTGCATTTAGGTGGCTCATCTTTTGTATATAGCTAAAAACCACTTAAGCGATGTCTTTAGTCCGCTGGTGTCTTCGCCGTCGTGGGTATGTGTACATTCCGACGTTTATTCATACTATGCTTAGCCTGAAACCGTTATAGGGGAATCAGGTCAAAGCTTAGCGCACATCACTATGAGCCCTGAAGTCATCAGGGAATCAGTGATCTATACAAGGTCCCAGGAATATAGTGAAGACTGGCGAGCCCATTCTCTTGCGACACGGACGCTAATTTGCAAATTCGGGTTGATAGCGCGAGATAGTCTCAAGGCGGGCTAACGATACCATCAGAAGTGATTTTCTGACCTATTACAGCACTTGTGGATGTGTATGATGATCCTGCGTGCATAGAAGGGAAAAGCGTCCTGCGGTTCATACACTAAGTGTTTTTCCTGATCGCGTACGACATCTCCCCGCCCTGCGTAAGCCAGAGAGATACAGGAAGGCAAGGCAATGGTGATTCCGAGCACAGAGGGTTGATTTCTGTATTCCATCCGCAACCTATACGTGGTGAGACTAGGATCGGCGCGAATTTCGACATGGTAGTATGTCGGCCGTAGGTAAGCCTTACCTTGGTGCTCCCAAGATCTCTTGTTGACGATGTACTTGTCTTCGGTTGGCAGGGTGTCTCAAAGGTCCTAATGGATAGCTGGCTGCCCGGGTTGAAGAAATATCGGGAAGCCCCCCACCCAAGATACAGGCCAGGGGGGGATCCAATGATCAAGTGTTGCGTCTTGGGCGGTCTTGGAGCACGTATTTGAAAGCCTGAAGTTTGATGGGAGATGGCATTGGGGGATACGATCACGGGGATTGGAGTCAATTAACGGAATGGTCAGCATAATTGTGTTGAGACTTGTCGAAAGGTGCCTCACAGTGCTTGATTTACAGCTTGTAGGGCCATACCCAATTCAACTGCGTCCATACCCTCTCCCTCGAATCCCACCATCACCTGATGTTCTATCGAGTATGAATGGGGTCACAGTAGTTTCAGGATTTGATGTGCATTGAGGTACCTGTCAACTCCTGTAAGTTTGAAGTCTGGTCAACATTTCTGAGTTTCAGTCTTGCTACCCCTTTTAGAGATAACCCCGGTCCAGTGATGTATCTTCATGTCACTCTACTTTACACTTGAAAACTGTTAGGCCTATCGTCGAAGGATCAGGGGCGGGCGTGGATCCCTGGGCTGCATCCGGTTCCAATGTTGGTCGTAGTCAAGCTGACCTACCGGCAGCTGCGTTTGTCGTTGCAGGGCGTGGTGCTGCAAAGTGCGTTATTCCGGTCGTCACTGCATTAGTTCATGCCACTTACAGTCAATAATCACGGCGTCGAACGTGCTCCGGGAAAACGAGCACTTCCATCAAAGATTGCAAAAAGTGACCTAGCACGACAAAATCCCGCGAACAAGCGTACACGAGATGTATACTTACCTCGACTGAGCATGATTCACGTCGATAACCGTATGCGGAAGTTAGAACATGGATTAAGGAGAAAAGGAGGCTCATGAGTTTATAGCACGTCATCAGCGACATAAAAGATCTCATCCAATTGAATCACCCCAACAAATTCCAACCTCATTCCTCCCGATGAATCATTCGATCCTTCCCCTCAACCAGCTCAACAAACCCTTCGTACCCTCCCTCTCCCACACTCGCCGCTGCGGGACTCGGAACCTAAGGAAAGGCACACGTGTACCATATCAGCACGGCCGTTTATCGCGTCAAGAAGTAAAAAATGCAAGAGAATGATGTCCTCAAGTACAAGGGGCAACAAAAAAGCAAATGAAAAGGCTACTCACGTATTTCCATCAACCAAAAATACATCCAAAGGCAACAGCCCAAGCTCAGGGGGTAACCTGCCAATCTCATTATCCCTCAAATCCAGCTCCTCCAACTTCCACTCTGGCACATCCCTATTTCCCTTGAACATCCCCGCAATCGCCATAAACCCATCCAGATCCGTGATCTTGTTCCCCCTCAGACGCAGATGCCGCAAGGCCTTTTTCGTTGCGCCGTCCTCGCGAGTGGTGTCGCAGGAGGAAGCAGGAATCAGGGCGGAGAGGGATTCTTGGGTTAGAGCTGCACTTGTTAATGTGTTGTAGGATAGGTTGAGGGTTCGTAAGCTTGGGAAGAGGGAGGCAAGGAGCGGGAGTAGAGGTTCTGTTGTTCGGGCGTTTGTTGGTGGGGATGGCGGTGTTGTAGCTAGAGAGGGTGCGTCGGCACGGAGGACGGGAACTGTATCTGGGAGGTTGCATCCCTCTAGATCCAGTTCTTCAAGGCAGGGTAGGAAGCCTTGTGGATCTGCTGCAGCAGACGATGGTAGCGCCAAAGATCTATCCGCACGTCGGTTCACTAGGACCAAGGTCCTTAATGAATGTGCGAAGGGTTGAACAGCGATCACATTCAATGGCAAAGACGGCATCGGCACGGTGACATCTGCCGGTGATGTGGATGTGTCTGCAATTTTGACTGCCAACGAAAAGGCACGAGCATGACCTGCGGCTTTGGGTGGCTGTGAAGGTGGGAGGGTGAGCGTCTGCGTCGATTGTTCATAGTATTGGGGGTTAGACAACGTCAAATTTGACACGGTAGGAGACCGCGACAGTGGTCGACCCATCCCGATTCCATTGCCATTTGTAGATTTGCTTTCTTCTTCCTGTGCAGAGGCTGCGGCTCGCGCGCGCCTACGACCGCCCTCCGTCATAAGTCCAGCCTCCGCCTCGAGCTCCCAAGGCTCCTTCACAATCTCCTGAATATTTCTAGTTGTCCTTGACGACGTCGAGCGCACAGAGTTGACGTTGGATGAGGACGATGGAGCGGGTGAAATGCTACTGGGTCGAGGAGGCTCATCCCAATCTCCTCCGAGATCGTAACTCCTGTTGACACGATGTTGAGCACGTCTCTCCAACTCAATCTCCCATGCCTCCTTTATGATTTTCTTCCCGACTATGACGCGTGTGATACCCGCAGGAGGCTCATCCCGGGTGAAATCATGGTTAAGCTCCTGCTTCATATCCTTCAAGGCGGCGCGGACAGCTTCCGTTGTGACCCTGGTCTCTGTCAGGTCAAACACCTTGAGACTGGGGAATAATGAGTTGGGAAAGAGGTCTGACGGGAAGGATTCGTCTCCGATTTCAGCCTTTTCCATTAAAATTTCTTTTAGACGAGGGAAAGAAGCGAGCATTTTGAGAAGAGGCTGAGAGGGACCGAGCGGATTTCCTGATAGGTCAATCTTGACCAAGGACTTTGGGAGGGCAAGGTCGATAGATTCTGCGGTGATTCGGTTGTGCGACGCGTCGAGGATGAGAAGTTTGGGTAATGGGGAGGTTGCTCTGATGATTTCTGGCGCAAAGAAATCGGTACTTTTGTTGTGATTATTCCGAGTGCGAGAGTTGGATGATGCAAAGTAGGCATTAAATGGTAAGTTCGTAAGGGCATTATGAGAAACATTAAGGTTGGTCAATTCCGGTAGTGCGAAGAGGATGTGGGGGAGGGTGGTCAGTTGGTTATGCGAAAGGTCGAGGTTTGTGAGCATGGATAGATCAGCGAGAGAATCAGGAATGGAGGTCAACTTGTTGTTATGGAGCTGCGGACTAGAATTAGTATGAAAGTGTCGCAGAGTTCCAGCAGGATACTCACGTCTATGACTTTCAGAGAGCCAAACAGCGAAATCTCGTGCTGTATTTCCTCTATCTCATTACTCCAAGCCTTCAACACCTGCAAATCCTGTGCTTCAAACCATGCTGGATTTCTCTTCGAGCTTCTTCCTGCCGAAGACTCAGGTGCAGGCGGCAGCGGTGGCTCTTCAGGAACCGATTTCAATGGCTCTGGTGTAACGTTCAAATGAATCTCGAATAACGCCGAGGGCAAACACTTCAACGAGCGCGTAGCAAGATTAAGCGAGCCTTTTCATAAGGCCGACCTTGGTGGTTGGAAATCAGTAATCAAGCAAAAAATAGAGCATATATTCACCTGTGCTACGAGCCTTTTCAATTGTCTCCCTTAACGATGCCCGACCAAGGAGATCTTCCTCTTCTTGATTCGGGATTGTATGAGGGGGCAATGCATCTTCGGGTGAGGACATGTTGTCCAGGCCCCCTGTGGAAGGTTTTGCCAATGCCTTCTTCGCCTCGGCGCGTTTGAGCGCGATGGCCTCGCGTATGCTTCTCGAGGGTGTACTCGGAGGCTTGTCAGACGCCGCATTGTTATTTACGTTTACACTCGCAGAGGGTTTGGTTTTCGTCGGCGAGCTCGGTTTGGGTGCCGAGACTTTGGGTTTGAGGGATGCAGTGGATCCCACCTTTCGTACGACCGGCGAGCTGGGTTTCGAAGTGCTTGTGGTAAAGGCGGACCCGCTGGCACGCGCCGTAGTAGTGGATTGGGTTCGGGCACGGGCGGTGGAGGGGATACTAGTGATGGCATTGAGGACACGCGGTCTGGTGGGTGTCGTAGGTGTGGCTGGGGTGCTTGGCTTTGCAGTTGTGCGCGACGACGGAGGCTGAGGAATACGGGACATAGTGAATGGTGGAAGATTGCAGAAGGTTGGAAGTGGCTTTGTGGTGTTGGGATTAATACCGGATGTAGACGGGCCGAGCATCCGTTGTGTCACGCGTATAGTGTGGGCGTGACATGAGTATTGGAGTCACAGACTGGTTTGCATTGAACATGAGCAACAACGAAACGTCGACTGAAATCGTCCCTGCTGAGCAGCAGCCCGAAATTCATGCAAAGCAGGCACCCAGACCACCAAAGAAACTCAGACCAGCGCGTAAACAGGTCAAGCCAGGCGATGTAGTCAAGACAGAGACTGTACAAACTGGCAAGGAGTACAGTGAGCACAGTGTCCACTTACAGGCGAACTCGAGCTGACAGTTGGAATAGATATCTGGTACAACAAATGGGCGGGAGGTGACCGAGAGGATAACTATTCAAAGTACGCTACTTGCCCCCTTTACTGTCGCGATCTAACAAACTATTTCAGTAAAACAAAATCGCAGACTCGCTGCCAGATCAAACTTGACTCGGGCCTCACCCGCGCCAACACAACTGGCAATAAATACATCTGCCTTTTCTTTGCCCGCGGTTGCTGTCCGTATGGTTGGGAGTGCGAGTATCTCCATTGTCTTCCAGATCCCGCAAACGTGCTCCCGGACACATCTAAAGATTGTTTCGCTCGAGAAAAGTTTGCCGACTATCGTGATGATATGGGTGGTGTTGGCAGCTTCAACAGGCAGAACCGGACGTTGTATGTTGGAAGAATCAAGGAGACAGGAACCGGACCTGAGACTGAGGAGGTCGTTACGAGGCATTTCAGGGAGTGGGGTGACATCGAGAGGAGTATGTCTTTCTCATTTCTTCGAACAATTCGGAAGCTGACTGCGCCGTTCAGTTCGCGTGCTACAATATCGCAGCGTTGCTTTTGTTACCTACGTCTCCGAACTCAATGCCCAATTTGCAAAAGAAGCAATGGCTTGCCAGTCCCTCGACAACGATGAAATTCTAAACGTGCGATGGGCAACTGAAGACCCCAACCCCACACAAAAAATTGCAGAAAAGCGGAGACTGGAGGAGCTTGGACAGGAGGCTATTCGCTCCCGCATGGATCCTCGCATCGTTGACGCCATGCGTGCAGTGCGGGCTTTGGAGGAGGGAGATGTCCTAGACGACGAGGGGCAGCTTTTGGAAGATCAGAATAGGAGTAAGCGGAGGAGGCTTGAGATTGAAGATGGCAACGCCGATTCGGACAACGATGACACCGAAGCCTCGCCACCGCCTCCGCCTGCGCCTCAGCAAACACAACCTGCCCAGCAGGCACCACCACAAGGTTTGCTGAGCGCCAGCGCATTAGAGGGCCTCAAGTACTTTGCAGAAATCCGAAGGAAGAATGGTGCTGCGCCATCTCAGCCTAAGGTGAAAGCACCACCGGCGCAAGCAAGACCCCTCTCTGGCGGGCTTGGCTTAGCGGACTACGGTAGCGACGAGGATGATTGAGTTTATGATAAATATACCTTAGGATTGTTTGTAGATTCGTGTATTTCATCCCAGGCATATAATGACCATGCGACGAAACTATGTGTCCATGATAATCAGATAAAATCCTTCCAAATGCACAAAACTGAGGATGCAAGTAATGCTGGAGAATGCTTGAGGACAGGAGGTTTAATGATCCTGCCCGCCTCCACTGCCCTCTGCATTCCCCTGTGAAGAGCCACCTTGTAAAGAAAGATTCGCGATGCGACGCTCCTCCTCCGCCAGATCCTCCTCTTCCTTTTGCTTGCGATATTTCGCAAGATCCCAATCATCCTCCAGATCACCATCATCCTCATCCTCGAACCATTCGGGATTGTATTGGAACTAACACTCCAATCAATAACCAATACTAAGGCATATATGAATAGTACTCACCAAATCCCTTCCACTCATACCTGAGTTCTTGCCCGCCGCATTCTGTACCTCCTTTGCCTTTCTCAATGCCTCTTGCTCCGCCTCCTTCTTGTCCATCCGTGTCTTCTTCCAAATCGCGAACGTTTCCGGCGTAACAGGCGTCAGATTCGGTCCAAGCTTATGCCTCTCCACTTCCAAAAACTCCTCCAAGGAGATTGTGTTTGCCTTGGCCGCCTCATCCAACGCCTTCTTCTGCGACTTGAGCACGAAGCCCGGCGGAAGGGCGTGTCGATATTGGCAACCTTCACCATTTGGACATTCCCAGAACCACCCGAATTTTTGGGTTTCGATGGCCTCGATGAAGTATTTGCAAACAATCTGTCGGATGTGAACCGTAGTGAACAAAGGGATGCTATGAGAGAAGGGAATCGACGTACGTCGGTCGTTGTCCGTGGATTACCATGTTTCGAAAGCACGACCTTGCGCAACTTATCCTCGTCCCACTGATCCATCGTATCTACACACACCAATAAGTATCCCCCAGAAGCCCACGAAAAAAAAACGAAAACACATACCTTTCATCTTATCCTCTCTACTATCCTCATACAAATTCTTCTTTTCCACCTTCCGCCCAACATCCAAATCATGGCTAAACTTACACTTACTCCCCTTCTCACATGTCCCCGCCTTGAAAAACGCACACAACACCGTCTTAGGGTCCACCCCGAATGGGACTTTCTGCACTTGCACCGGTTTGAAGATCGCAGCCTCCTCCTTCTTTCGCTTCTCTTCCTCCGCCTTCTGTTTAGCTCGCAGCTCCTTCTCACGTTCCTTTTCGATAGTAGCTCGTGATTTGCCTGCTACGGCCTGTTGTGCCTGAATTTGGGCGACCTGTTTTTGGACTTTGGCAGATTTGTTTTTCTAGAGAAGAATTTTTGAGTCTTGACCGGTTCGTGAGGCAGTGGATTCACTAACGTTTTTCAAGCCAAAGGTCTATGTGATATATCAGCATCGAGTATCGTATGGCATATCCTGGCGAGCCGTACCTTGTCCTCCTTGACCTTGTTCGAAGAGCCTGAAGCCTGCTTCTTTGGCGGCATGATTTTGGGCTAACAAGCGGACAGAGGGAATATATCCAAGGGTATTACAGGAAATGGTAGAGTCACTCGGACTTAGCTGCAATCTAGTAGGTCACGTGGGGGCGCGATGGAGTAGTGGTAATCCCCCGCCACGTTGGTTACTCCTCGCATTTCTCTGCTGTGGAGGCGAGGGTTCGATTCCCGAAGCCGAGTGAGAGTATTATACCTCCCCACAGTAGACCCGCCGACCGCACCGAATACCGGTGCACCCTGCTGAATGTGTGGCTGTGATGGGTGTTGGGTTATGCTGCCTATGATGACGTCTATGCTTCTACCAGAAAACTCCACAAAAATACTCTGAACCTTATAACTGTTGACTGTACCCCGTTGTTCCGGGCTCCGGCCTGACCGCGTCTTAGCAGTTGGTTTGCTTGTAGCGGTATAGAAATAAAGAGTTCAACAACAACAACAACAACAATAGTAGGTCACGTGCTGCATCATGTTCTCTCCGATCCACTTTGAACATTTAGCCATGATTGTGCATCGCTGCTAACCCGTGTTTCTATGCAGATGAATACATAGGCAAGTCGTCATATAAAATATATCACAAGAGAAATAGAAAAAAGGCATAAATTAACAAAAAGCAACTATAGCACAAGAGACAAAATAAAGCGTTCCTTTTCCAAGTCCACATTCGCGTACGATAGACTTACAAAGAAAGATGCGGAAGACACAAAGAAAAACGAAGGTAGTGATACATGCACACGAACCCAAAGCGACGAGACGATAAAGAACAGACCACGTGCCACAGACTGTTGCTATAAAGCCACGCCTGCAGCCGCCCAGGCCTTTTCTTCAACCTTAGTTACTCCACTACCCCCAACATTGCCCATCTCGGCCTTCTCACTCTTGACTCCCCCGTTCTCTGACTGACTCACACCTCCGTTTGCTTCCTGTAACTTCAAACAATCTGCCCCGCCTTCAGATCGTACTAAAATTGCTCCATCAGATGAGGTCCGCACATATGCCGACGCATATACTCACAATGTCGGTTCAGAGCATCCATACGAGCAAACTGCTTGCCACATCCATCACAACTAAACGGCCGGAAATTGGTATGCAGCTGCTCATGCCGCTTGCAGTCATGCTGCCGCGCGAACCCTTTGCCACAGCCCGGCCAGTGACACACGAACGGCTTTTCCTCCTTGTGCGATCGGATGTGGCCTGAAAACAATGATAAGCAAGATATACTCCATGCCCAGAGGAGGGTATTTACCTTTCAGGTTGAAGCTTCTCGTGAAGGTACTTCCACAGCCGGGAATAGGACAAATGAAGCTTGCTTCCTGCTTCCTCCGCTTGTGACTAGCATTCGCCGTCCTCCCTGTCGTTACCGTCGGTTTTGGCACAGGTGTTTCAACATTCAGCGGAGGCGCAGGCGATGGCGACTGCCCAGGTGTGTGATATGCACTCGCACCCGTGCTGCTGGGAGTATACGTCCCGGAAAGGCTGTAGCCGGATCCGTAGCCTGCCTGCTGCTGAGGAAGCCCGTATCCATCCACGCCGAGCAACCCAGCTCCAGGCATGCCGCTACTTACGTAGACGGAATTATCATCATACGGGAGTTCATCGACACGTGGACGGGGACTCGTATGAGGGCTGGGGTATGGACTAACCCGATGCTGAGCAAGTGGTGCTGTTCCTGACCACGTTTCGGCTCCTCGTTCGCTTCGAGTCCCGCTCGATGCGCGACGAATATGCCCTGGATTAGGTACAACTGGCCGCCCAGGAGAAATTGAGCGGTTCGAGCTGATTGAAGGGAGCGGGCCATCCGGTGACCCCGTACTATTGTTATAAAACTGCTGGTTAGGGCTCAAGAAATCTCCCGGCTGAGGAGGGGGGAAAAGGAATTGGCCAGAGGAAGAATGGGAGTGTTGATGACCAGGTTGGGAAGCTTGAGGTATGATGTTGGTTCCTCGAATATCTTCAGAGCGAGACTGACGATGGACGGCCCTGGCACCGCTGTCGGACTTGACGCGGCGAATGCCACCCAGATCGGGGGAGAGGAAGTTGTTGCTGGACTTCTGGCCAAAGGTGAACGCTGGATTAAGCTGAGGCTGAGGCTGAGGCTGTTGAGCACCCGGCAAGACGTCGTTCATGTTGACGGTTTGCTCGTCGACTGCAGTGTTGCCACTCAAACCTCCAAGTTGACGCTGTTGTTGCTCAATGAAAGACTGGTCCCAGGTTGGTAGTTCGCGTGAAGTGTCCGATTTGCTTCGACTCCTAGGCTGTATAAAGAGCAAGTTGCTGTGGTTCTCGACTGCGCTATCATCCACTACCTGGCCCATATGAGGTGAAGAGGTGATTGAGGCACCAGCTGAAGCCGTAGTGTTGTCGTGGCTGTGAGCCGTTTGAGCAGGAAACGTGAATTCTTGCTTTGGAGCAAGGTTAGAAGATTGCCCTGTGGCTGTTGCTGATTGTTGATCAACAGTGTGCCATTGTTGGGATTGCAGACCTAAGGCCGAACCTACCATAGAAACAAAACACTGTGAGCTATTTTGGACGAAGGTTGCAACGAGAACGAACACTTACCTTGGTGTAATGCCTCAAGAGTTGGTTGAAATGGAACTGGATTAGCAACTGACGCTCCACCGCTGACGGGTGTCGCAGGAACAATGTTGAATTGAGGCCCTCCCAAACCACCATCACCATCTGGTGCGTTGATTTTCGGTGGAACTTGGGCATCTCCAGGATGATCGTCGGGCATCATGAGACGAGGTGGAGACAAGGGCTTTGAAGGGGGTGCAGGCGAATGGGAAGCTTGGGGAAGAGGCTCGGTTCCCCAATGAGGTGAGCGGAAGGTCATATTCTCGAAGGATTGTGCGACTTCAAGTCGCGGAGACGCCGTGTAGGTATTTGCATGATTTGAGGAGACCGAGGATGCGCGCGAGCGCTGGTCGGTGGGATGGTCGTCGTTGCCACTAGCGTTACTTGAAGGCGAGCTGTAGTCGTAGGGGGCATTGTTGCCGCGCAGGTCGGATTTCGAAGCGGTAAGTGTAGAAAAGTGTGGCATGAATTCGTTATCTTGGTAGATCAACAAGGAAGAAGAGGATGATTGGGGGCCGTCGAATTCAGTTGGGTCGTACTCCGTATGCAAGCCAAGACCGATGTTGGTGTCGCTCTCGAAGACGTTCAAATTTATGTCGTGGTCCCCGCCGTAACTTAGTTCTGAGTGGTTTGAGTAGGGCGAGTAGTAGGAGCCGTTGAAGGAGGGGGAGCCGAGGGAATTGGCCAAGCTGAAATCCTGATTGTAGTCCTGGATGTAAGGCGACTGGTTGAAGTCGAGATCACGTTGAGCAGAGAGAGGAGAGGGAGGGACGACGTCGACCTCGTTTATATAAGGAGAGTCGTTCTGGTTGGAGAGGTTGTCCATTTGTGTTGTGTCGGATTGGAAAGGGATACGAGGCTCAATGTTATGGAATCTGACGAGCGGAATCTGTGGATATGATGGGCACAGGAAACGCGGTGAGGCAGTTCGCTGCAGAAAATAGCAGCGGGATTCTCACCTGTAGAAATGGTCGAGGCAGTGCGTCGTAACGGGTGGTAAAGATGGGAGATTGTTTTGTATATCCTTGTTGTCCCAAGCCCTTCTTCAGCTTCAAGCTCCGACTCGGCGCTCTCCCCAGCGCTGCCCATACTCCAATCTCCGCCACAACCTCCTGCGACACATGAACCCCCATCACATCTATCACCCGCTCCCCTTCACTATTCCAGTCTACCTCTTGCCTTCCGCAGCATGAGCCTCCCTAGAATTGGCTATTCCCTTCCAGGATACCTCAGACATCTGGCCCGTATTTCCCATGGAGTACGCCGAGATATCATACCCTGTGATGTGATCACAAATAGTTCCAACGATACAACGAATTTTGATATGTGGGCGACTATTCGAAATGATTATCATTCTCCTCTTCGTTTCAACCTAGGATCGCGAATTGCACCCCGACACCCCCAATCGAAGGCACCATGCCGAAGTCATTTGTGCTGATTGCTCTCCAATCTCGTAGTTGGGGCAGACTGCCAAGCAAAACGACTCCTTTCGGCTGTATCACCTTTGATAATTGTACCTGATACACGACACGATCGTCGAATTGAAAGCTGCATTCATACTTATCCTCAATCACACATTGTCGCTATTTTTACGCGAGCGGGTGCATGTTTGTGACAATGGTATCATCGGAAAGCACAGCTTTTGTGCGATCCGTCATTCCATCATGGCCACCCGTGTCATATACTGCACAGCCTGTTGTGTCCTTAGATCCTCCCCCATCCTGCACTCATGATTGTATGATCCTTCGGGATTTGCTCAAGTTCCGTATCTACTTGCTGACCAGGACAACACATCTTACTTCTTGTCGCCATGGGCTCTTGCGGTTATCGCTCGGGTTTGCGTACATGTAGCGATCAATCGCCGCGTCCTTGATAGTTTATCATTGTGTTTACGGAGTGTTTTGTCCGGCTTGGAAACGTAACAATACATGTCTTTGGATACTCATGACAATGGAAGCCAATACGGCTTCGTTTTCAGGACTAATAAAACAACGCACTCAGCGCGCGAGGACCTCGCGCCCGTATTGATGCCGGGAAGAATTGAAATCATAGCCGGAGGATGACGGTCTAACCTGGAGCCAAGCCTTCAGCGGATCCGTGCACCCCGACCTTGACGTACCACCCTGGCTTTTCTTGCCACCTTAATTGACTGTCTAGGTAACAGCTTTGTAGTGACTATGACGCTGAATTGACGTTCGATTTGTCGGATATCAAGGACATCGATTCCGTTCACCCGGTCATCCTCACCGCTTTGCTCAGAGAACACTGCCTCTCAAGAGGTGTCATAATTCCACAGTCTAATAGTCGATATATCCTATGTACAAGCGCAGAACCTTAGCTCCTTGAAAACGTGTTTCATTTGAGGCTCCTAGCCGTGCACTAGCGAACCGTGGGCGCTGGTTACACATTAAATTAAGAACCACTTCGCTTGGTCAGCTATTTTCATTTGAAGTAGGCGTGCCCTGATTTAGTGAGACGGACCCATGTTACTAACAATGCCCTCGTGGCGCAAGTGGTTAGAAGCTAGTAGACTTCTAGCCAGAGGAATGATCGAGGCTTTGAAACCAATAGCGGACTATCTTCGAGCAGCAGAGATGATGATAGAAATTAACACTCTTATCTTTGTATTCCTCCTTGTCCCATATTCGACTCCCTACATATCCACAGTTGCATGAAACTGGTTCGTCAAATTATGTGAGTCGACGACCGAGATCCTTGGGAACTTTGCAACAAAGCTGAGCTGAGTGGATTTCACGGCAAATGCATTGGTAAGCGGTCTTGGCGTGTGGTGTTTTATTTAGCACTTAACCAGTCTTGTGCGTTTGACCATTGGCATATGCCCCAAGCGAATGATGAAGAACAGCTTTACGCCCCTTACACTCCCCCATACCCCTGCCGCTCCCTTGCTAATGTAGCTGTCGGTACCTGTATCCCGGTAGTCTGAGGCCGATACATAGAGTAGTGATCAGACCTGAAGATATATCTATCGCTGATTTCCTCAGTGTCATCGGCGTGGTCATGATTTGAACTAGTAAAATAGCGGACATAATTACCGTCCTCCAGACAAAAGCCCTTGTTCCAACCGTCGTAATCAACCTCGTCCTGCATACAACGCCATGCAAATCACCAACTACCCAGCTACAATGCACCTGGCACTACACAGTGATTATTTCTAAACCAACGCCGAGGGATTCGTCAGCTCAAGGAGGTTAAATTTAGCTTCGGGAATCTATCATGCTAAGGAAATTCAACCTATCAGAAGATTTCGCAAATCTGAAGCTGCGACGCTGATAGCATACTCCAGTCCGATGACGGGGACGGAGGTTAAGGCGAGTGATAGCCCAGCGGGAGCCCTCTGTGTTTCTAACACAACGAAAACGTGTAGTGGAGAGACCATGGGTTCATCAAGATGTAGAGATGTGAAGCCAAAGCCGCGTCATCAGTAACTTTGACGTCCAGAGAAACAGTCTCACTCCCGTCACTGATGCTTATGATAATGCTAAGTGGCAATGGTCGTGCGGTTGAGGCCATGATCAACATTTCCCGAGCCGGGCACTGAGCCTGAGATGAGCCAGCGTTTTGCTTGGGAAAAGTGGGAGCTTCTCCACTTGTAATTCAAGCTATACCGTTTTCTGAAGCGATTAAGGTGAGGTGGGTTTTTAGCGACATTGAACTAGGGGGCCAAACATCGAGGGAGGGGGATGTAATAAATAAAGTTTGAGATATCGCAAATTGCCGGCATGTATGCACCAACTGCCTTGCCATGATAACCGGAAATTCGGAAGCGTAAGCCCAAGCCTTGGAAAAGCTATAGAATTGGTGAACAATATTGAACCCTACTGTGTCGTTCCTCCTTCCACATGTTTTAACCATTCAAGGTCATTTCCGAACGTCATGGGGTTTGAGCGAGGACCCTCCCGACCCTTTTGGGTGAAATTAGTACGAACCCCCAGAGCTTCAGAAGCCCCGATTATGCGCCACAACTGAGACATCTGCCGGTCCGTTGCTCTGGAGGCTGGGCAATGCCTTCTTCTGTGGTGCGGGTGGACTTTGAGTGGCTCAAGTACAACGATACTTGGATGTCGCCAGTGCCGATTCTCCTGCCCACGTCAAACCGTAACAAGACGATTTTCCGTGGTTAATTACACAGATCAACAGCCTTGGAGGAAGACTGATGAAAATCATCTAGTTTGTTGACATCTTGCGCATCCTTCTGCCCTATATATGAGATATACAAGCACTGGCGGACAGCCCTTCCTCCGTAACAGGAATTCCATGTTCTGAAGAAGCACACCAGGCTATTTTTCTTCCGGGACCGAAACACCTTCATTACCTTTAAATTGGATATATCATCCGAGGCCTCAAAGTAGACACCGCCCTCGCATCCGATGGCTATCCGTCATTGTGTATTTGGCTACTTACATAAAGACTTTTTATGGCTAGACATCCGACTATGCGCTCGGTGTTCCGGGAATTCCGTGCTCCTTGATTTATGCCGTTGGAAAACAGCGATTGGGAATTTTAGGCCACTCCTTCCTGATCTGTGGTGCACCTGCGGACCTTTGAGACCAGTCTGGTGGTATCGGGGACCTTGAGTCCAAGGACACCCATCCTGCACACTCCACTCCTTCCGGGCAGGAAGTCGTGCTGCAATGCTTCCATGGATAGATCACCCTTACATTATCTTCGGGTGGAGAAGATGCCGCTTCAGCGCTTGGAGTGCAAGCACTGGTGGCTAAAGAGCGATAACACATTCCCAAGTGAAGAATCCCAAACATTAAAGCCTCCTCTGGTGTTGTCATTGCCAAAATTACTGTAATAATGCAACCATCGGCCTAGTTTCAGAGATCGTGTATTTAAAGTACCAGAGAGAACAAGATTCTACAAAAACACTCCAATTCGGTTTGCCCTGAACACCAGGTATCATTACGACACTGAGTTAATCAGATCTTCAAGGCTCATGAAGGAGCCCGTCTTACCTTCGAATGATGGTCCTGCGTCTCAGTGTTTGCGCCCTGGAAGACCATCTGCCAAGGAGCGACCTCGCAGCACCCTCATTCGAGCCGGTTATATAATGTGAGGGGGGATTCGAACACTGACCCGTTTTCCTCTTCCTTGAAATCCAGAGCACCTTTGTCGCTCGAGGTTATCTGCCGTCCTTTGCGGAGCTTAAAGGTGAATCTGCCAACGTGATGTTGCCAATACCGGAACCTCAGAAGCGGCCAGTTGTCAATTCTCGGATAAGTTCCATTGACAACTTCTGCACGGCATGCCCTTGCGCTGCCTGCTTCATCATAAATTAGCGACCGAGTTGATCGTTATCGCAGAGGTGTTCACCCCAGCCGTCTAGAGCAGCCTCTGCAGCGAGTTTCCGTAAAAACCGAAGGAAGGACTCCCCATCTTGGTCGAAGGACGAAAGTGTGCCTAGAAGTCGCAAAGGTTTGGTTGTATTCACGGATACTATTAACTTCCCCACAAGTTTGAGGTCTGCGAAGGTGGAGAGAAGGCGGCAGAAGTCGTAGCGTGAGAGGCTATCAGGACAGAAGCCTTAGAAGACAATGCGTTTGACGTCAGCCCGAGATATCTTGGGAAGAAGAGGCGATAGCTGGAGCTGGAGTCCGGATAAGGACGGACCACCTATTTGAATACCCAATGTTGTTCTAGTTTGTTAGGAATAGGGGTGTAATGGTCCACTTCGAGGGGCTACGTAGCGAAGAAAATGGAATCACTGGTCAACTCAAACCAAACCTGGGGACACAACAGCGATTGATAACACCTCCGGGTATTGAGAATTGGGGAAACCTGCTCTGACACGAAACCAAACGTATCCTTATGCGTCCCGGGCCCCCGGAAAGGGTCCCGGTCTGCGTTGCTGAAGTTTGGCAGGGCGATAGGAGGGCGAGGCGCATCTTGATTCCGGAAAGGAGTTTAAAATTGTGTTGTGTATTATGAATGGCATGTTTTACAGTTTGTCAGGGTTCAAGCTCCTTGAAACCCTCGTAGTGATATCCCATCGCATTGTTGACCCTTAATTCCTCCAACTTTGGCAGGTTGTGCAGTGCATATATCCACTCTGATGCACCTAAGGCAACATCCTTGTCCACATCCCTCATCCGCAAGACTTTGAGGTGGACATGTTGAGCGAGCATGCGCGGGGCAGTGGTGTAACAACCCGCGAGGTCCAAGACGTGTAGTTTCGACAATGAAGAGGCACCAAGTTGTAGCCTGAACGAATGTCGTTCCCAGTCTGTTATCACATCGTGGATGGTATCCAGATGGAGTTTGAACACTTTTGGTTCGCCATCAAGCTAGACTATGATTGGTGGATTATGCTGGGTGGACATCACAGAAAACCCTTCTTGGATCACGAGAAGATGAGATTGTCCGGGAGGGTTGCAGCTTGTGAGGTGCTGTCGGGCCATAAATAACGTTGGTGGCCAAATCGGGTGGGTTCCGTGGTTGGACACGTGGGGAATCAGCATACAAATAGATTCTGTTATTTCTTAGGAACATAGTTTGTTGATAAACGGTAGTTGGCAGATGAGCAAAACAAGGAGTGTCGCCCCTTGAATGGTGGAAGAGCGGGGGGTCCATGGTTCCAGTGATGAAAGAGTGTTTCTTCGCCATCACTTGCAAACTCGGCTCAACAATGAAAGAAGGCTGGGATGGCCGATCGATGGAAGTTTCAGGGGTACTAGTAACCAGATAAAGGATCTTCTGAAGCGCTTTCTTGGGTGGGTAGTGATTCAAAGGTCGCGGATAGGGCATTTCGTAAAGCGCTAGGAGTGCATCAGTATCCATCTAGACGGACATTCATCAGGGCTGGTGCTGGTGACAATGGGGTCAGACACTCACCTCTGAATGAAGAGCAAGCCCGTGACCGTTGGCACTTTCGTATGCTGGGACTGTGTAGTGTATTTATCAGATGTGTTCAATTGATCACTGAGCATTATGTTGCTAAGGGTTAAATTTGGCACTGAGCTCTCAACAACACTTGCAGTACTACTGGAGATTCATCTGAGACTCTTAAGCTTAACCTTAAAATCAGAAGCTACAGCAACTGACTGACCGTTAGCTTGGTATGGATCTAGTTATGCTCCGTAATAGCGCGAGGAATCGGAGTGTGAGAGGTCCCGGCATGAGGAAGGTCCAGTATGAAAAGGGCGGTCAGAGTCGTAAGACCTACGTACAACCATACAGCACCCACCAGCATGAAATCCTCCTTCATCAAGCCCTTCGCCTTCTCAATGACTCTCATAGTCTTCATTCACCAAACATTGGCGGTTCCACCTGAATTCCAATGCACGAGGGAATGTTGGAGGAAAGAGACGGAGTGCAATTCTATCTCACACCCAATTAACGACCACGGGTGCTGGAGGTGTTGCATGAATTATGACGCGTTGTATCCGAGTGCCCCGGCCCGTCGAGGGGAGTGAAGGTCAGGCTAGCGCTCTGATTGACGAGACCTTATTAACGCCAGGCTGTAAAAGATTGGCCCGGAGCCGCGATTGTTTTGGGTGATCTAGGGGCGGTTTCGAGAGAGGAAAATGTTGTCGGAAGTGGGAGTCGATAGGTTTTAGTAGATGTATTCCTGGCGTTTCTTCATGCCGAAATGAACGCTCCTCCCGGCCCTGTTCCCCACGTATGGGTATCTCGGCTTAGTGCAGGACATGAGGCTAAAAGACCATCGACCCTGCACATGCTCTCTTCTTGTACATCAGCGAAAGCAAAGGGGGCTCACTTCCTAAACCTACTTCAAAAACCGTCTCGCATCGTAAGGCTTCTAATCTTCCGATGGTTACCCGCACACTTACCAGCTATCTCCCAGTTACATGATGAAAATCAACCTCAGCATCGCCTCCCTCATCGTGACTACGCTGAGCCTCATGGGTTCGACTCAAGGCAGAGTTGCATGGCCCAGTTTGGAGTTGCGATGCACTAATGAGTGTTGGGTGATACCGAATCCGTGCAATTCCCTGGCTCATCAGGTATACGATGAACACAAAGAATGTTGGAGGTGTTGCCAAGATCGAGAGGTTGAAGCTTTCGGAAACTGAGGGAGAGAGAATTTTTTCGGTGGCGTGGAAGCTAATGATATGTATGTTGGCCCTCAGCGAGCGTCATGTAAGGTTGTTCTGGTATGAAGTGGCCGTGTCGGGGAATAGTAGAGAATCACGTGATTATTCAAAGGAGATGGCAAGTGACGCGTACTTGTGGCCGAGGCATACTGCGAAACGTGCAGTGTCCGAACAAGATAATCAGGCCATGCGGTTGGCACGTTCCACACTGAGTACCATGGCAAGAGACTCGGGAATAAACTAAACACGTCGTTGAAAAAAGAGGGGATAAACAAATATTGACTTAGCCTTTGCAACATGCATAATATCCCTCCGATTCATCCACTCTTCATGATTTCTTCACCGATCGTTATGGGTCCGGCTGAGTGAGGGTCGAGATCAAAAGCGAGACCAACGGTCAGGTTCCAGAAGCTGATAAGTGGCCTCAGGGACGACGGGCTGGGGGGGGGGGGCGTAAAAAGGTAAAAGAGCAGAGGACGCGCATCAATACATTTCTCACCCTTGGTCGTTCTGCTTCTGCCTGCTCAACATCACATTCTCCAGAACGACACCCGTAGCCTTTCTCAACACTCAAACAAGGGTCCAACGATCAGGAACTGGCAATAGCTTCTCAAAGACCCTAATTATTGCCACAAAGGATAGCATGCATCTCGCGCTTCGGCATGCTCCATGGGGTTGTGGGAGATTGACCTACTACACGCGAGTGTCGGTCCTGTCGAGACAGACTATTGCATCCTTGAACTGAAAAGCTGTATTGGACGAATTATCCAAATTAGGCAGGGTATGCGCACGGGACAAGTGTGGAGAGGATATTCCCACGGGTGATTCGCGTAGGGGAAAGCCGGATGGTAAAATCAGGCGGGAAAGCGGGATAGCGAGATAGCAGGACTCCAATCTTGTCCATCCGAGCAGTCCCTACGCTTTTCCAAAGTCCGAGCAGATCACACATCCGACCCGGCTAATACGGGCAATCTCGCGACCCATGATCACCCATCCTCCGTACCTTCTCAATCTTATCCCGCCCCTCCCCATGGGTAATCCCTTCCCGTTCCCTTCCTCCCACAGCTCTTCCACAAATCCCCAATTCCCCCTCTTGCGAGCTGCAACTTCCAGTGCACCCCAGCAGGCCCAGTCCTCACACTCAACATCCGCTCATATCCATAATCCATCCAATGCATCCCATGCCCAACCCCCGTACCCGACCTTTCGTGCGCCCGCTCATAAACATGCCCACCACCTCCACTCCATCCCTCCGCGCGAGAAGAGCACTCGCACTCTCATAATCGATCATATGCTCTGGGTGCACGCACGCACTCGCTTCGTACAAGCCCGGGCTGAGCTTGGCATGACTGATCGTACTGGCGGACCCTCCTCCCCCAACTACACACACCGCCGCCGGCCCGAGAACTACGATGAGGAAGAAGAAGTGCTTTCTGAAGGGGAGGATCTCTTGTTTCTCAAATCTCGCTCAGGCTGGCCTGGGCCCACACACGACGATGACGACGCCGATCACTTGAGCAAGCAAGATCTCGCCCTCGCCCGCAGCCTCCGCCTTCGGGCTGAAGGCCTTGAGAGCGTTATTAGCTCTATGTTAGACCAACCACCACCCCATCACACTACCGATGGTGACAATTCAATTGGTCCTCCGCCCCTCTCCCCCAGAAGCGTCCGGACTGGTACTCACCCTCACACTTTGCCTAACGGTGTACGCCTCCGCCTTGCGCTTGGTACAGTCATTAATGATCTCTTCGCCCGCCAAAGACCACCCCAACTATATCGCCATACCCATCCACCGAAACTCCATGAAGAAGCTCACCCACATCATTCACACCACTTTATGCCGGATCTACCAGAGGCTCTTCTTCCCCTTGTCCCACTCTCTGGAGCTTTTGTTCCAACTGACGAATCAAGTGATTCTTCGACGCCTTCCCTGTCCTACGAGGTAGTATCAGGATATACCGTCCATCCAACAAATACCACAAGTTCCCATACCCACCTGCATACCGTAAGTATCCATTTCTTGCTCCTTTGTCTGCTTGTTGACTTCTAAGGATAGCCTATCCAAAAACGACGACCCCTCCCATCCGCCCGCACAATATCGTACTACACTTCTGGTGCCGACCCGTCCACCGCAAATTCACCTCCATCTCTTCGTTGTCCCCGCCACCTACACACTGGATGTGAAATCTGTGTAGAAGCGAAATCAACTCCCCGCACAACTTCAAATCGCACATCCACTCACCTCAACCAACAAACCGGGAGCGGTGCCAGTCCGAGTTCCAGCAGCAACTGGAATACCGCGTCTATTAGCGGAACTGGCGGAGGTATTTCTGGGTGGCAAGATGGCAGTGGCATAGGCTCAGGTCTTCTACGACCAGGTGTCAAGGGAAGCACCCTTCGACGATGTGTGTATGATGGCACAAACGCCGCGGGAGATAAGAGCGCTGGAGCCGGAAACACGAAACTCAGCAAACTCATTCCTCGCTTCCTACGGCTATCGGCGCTGGTTGCAGTGGAACTTGGCCAAGAAGCGCGCACTGACACGGAGTGGACGAGCTCTGGGAATTCAACCTCCACTCCCCCTTCACCAGCACTTTCTCATGCAAGCTCTCCTAATCAGTCTAAGGGGAAGGCAAAGGACGAGGAGAAGGATGAGAAGAGTATGTTGGATAATGCTCTTCGCCCTACGCGGGAGTGGTATATGTTGCTTGCTGGTCTCTTGACGAGGGCAGTGTTAGAGGGTTATCTTACCGCGGGTTGGCGTGGATCCAAACCAGCAGAGTGTTTGTTGCTCGTTGGTATAGGAATCGTAAGTCGTGGTGCAGCGAGCAGTGAGGTGGGTGGGAGAACACAAGTAACGAATGAGGGTGGGGACAAGGAAGTCGCTGAAGGGAAAGAAGGGGATGGTGGAAGTGATGATGATGATGACAGCGAGACGTTCGGTGATGAAGAGGAGTTTGCGGAATTCGACCCTGACGGATTGCCGAGTCTTGCCCAGGCAGTTAAGGTTTTGTTCCCAAGTCTGAACGTAGAATCGGACGTCCATTCGGCATCGGCGGCGGGAGGACAATCGAAGAAGGGCCAAGCAGAAGCAGAATATGAGGCAGAGATGTATGAGCGTCTCAGAAGAGTACGTTATCTGGACATCCAATGGCTCCCGTTGCTGACGCATATATGCAGTTCTATGATATCCCTGATTCGACTCCAGATTTGTCGACCCATATGGAAGACCTTGCGTGGTCTTATCCCGCGGAGCCTGTTGAACGCGCTGCTGTCAGGTTCTGCGAAGCAGTCGCCAAGTGGCGAGGAAAACCCGAGCTTGAGACGGTACGTGTTCATTGCGCTAGTGACTATATGCTATCAATTCAGTCAACCCTTTCCAGTACAAGAAGAAATCATCCTCGTCACCCGGAATATCGATTGACTCGCTTGTGCACTCAAACCCCTCGAGCCCTACCCTTTCAAATGCTGTCGCTGGAACTCCGTATAATCTGGCATCGCTTGGTTCCATGCTAGGCCAGTCCCCTCAACCAGTCCAAGCCGGTACGACACAGATCCCACCACGGCCGCGACGGCAGGCGCGCAGACCGTCCATCGATGTATACTTCTCTGGTGCATCTCCGCGCGTCGGGATGAAGCGGGGGAGAGACGAGCGCGAGGTGGAAGAAAGGGAAGGAGTCGCGAAGCGTGTGCATGTGTGAGAAGCTATTGGGTTTTATATGCCGCCGTTTGTGCTACCGGACGGGCAATCGTCCGTCTCGGGGCCAGGTCTGTTTGTTTCGACCTTCTTCGTCTTCGTCGTTCATCACTTCTGACGTAACCGCCACTAATAATAGTTCATCTTCGTATAAGCATATCACTCCTCATTTCGTTGCATGCTTTATTCCGTTGTTCATAGGGATTCTTGGTGTATATTGTATCATCCATAGGTTTGCTCTGTTGATTCGATTTCTCCACGTCTGTGGCGCTTTTGATATATGTAGCCCTATAGAGCGTATCGACCTTTTTTGTTGGCTAAACTCTACTAGTATACAACAAGCCACAATTGAAGTCGAAAACTCTTGTATATATTCGATTTTTTTCAACACGTTCCAGATTAGGTGGGGGTCTATCTTATGAGCGAGGACAGTGAGAGAACTAGGGTTACAATAAGGCGATAACCAGTTATCGACCAAGAGCCAGAACACTGAGGCGAAGCCTACCTGGACTACGATGGGAACGTTAAGTATCCAGGAAGGCGGCGGGAAGCGACAGGGACTAGAAGTATAATGGGCTGAGACGGCAAAAGGTGACGTAGGCTGCCTCGAGAGCGAAGCAGATAGTGCAGTCGAAGCATGCAAACCCTGGTCTCATTTTCGGGATCGCAATGACTTCCCCGGGTGGGGAAACGAGCGCTGTCAGGTGGCTCTAGTTTATTCGACCGTTGACATCGTCTGGCTCGGCCGTTTAGAGAGTGCATCGTAAAGGAGGGGTGGAATGATGGGACTGGGAAAGGTGAAGGAGTGTCAGAGTGTATATCTTGCTGAAGGGAAGAATGATAAGGACCCGCGCCTCATCCTTGGCTTCTGTGACCGCCGCACCAGGCGCTTAGCGTTTGCGACAGGAAATTCGATTGATGCCGGAAGCAACCCATAGCCTGCACTAGAAGGGGTTACGCCCTCCTCGCTTATTACGAGGGCATTGAAAGCTACAGACTAAGATACGGAACCAGGGTCCAAACAATGCATACAGCAATGAAGCAATCTACCTTCTGGAAAAGCCAAGTGATCCGAGTTCGATATTATACATCGTGACTTCACAATCTAAGGCAATGGTATGCACATACAAAACAAAATGAAGGGAGAACAACTATTCATCACCCCGGATATGCTTCAAATCAAAGGGTGGTCGATCCTGTCTTTGGATGAGGGTAGTGAGGGTGATAGACGCGACAGAGGTGGCCGTTACAAGTATGATGATTAAAATAAGGTAAGGCACACTGGTCGTTAGCACCGGATCCAACTGTTATCCTCTTGGCATCGAGTCGCATAGGACCATCGCCGGCCATTGTAAGGACCCCTCCCTCTGATTGGTCGTCCGCTTGCGCTTTGGATACAGTTAACACCCTTGCATCCACATTCCTTGCAATATCCTCGAGGTCCAGGGGAGGAAGAGATACGTTGCTCCAAGCCCCCTTGCCAGGGCGCCCTAGACAAGGCTTGAGGCAACTGGAGAGAAGTCAATGTACTCGGGTGGTGTGAAAAAAACATCATTCGGTGAAGCTCCAGTCGAGGTACCAACATCCGGTGAAGGACTGGGAAATGAAGTGGAATTGTCACCGACCGCAATTTTCTCCTGTGGGTCGTTGATACCGTAAAGTGCGAGCATAAAATAGCGGGGAACAACTCGTGGAATAATTTTCCCAACCCGGATACTCGAGCCAAAGCTCGGAACGGTCAATTTATTGTCAGCAAACCGCAACTTTCCCGTAGTAAGCTCAGCATGTGCGTCAAAAAGAAGTGCGGTGACCAGTGGAGCGGAAAAGACGCCGTACCTCTCTGATGAGAAATTGTACCAGGACGGCTCGTACGTAGATGGGAGACCGCTGAGATCGATAGTATTTGGATGCCAGTCAGCCAGTGGCATCGTGGAGTTGCCACTGAAAAATAGGAATGATGAAGTGGCATGGTTGAAGTCATACCAGTTCGTCCTGGTCACATGAAAAATGCCTGTCCCCGGTGTGATTTCTACATGGGGATTCGCCTAATATTCGATATTGAGCAGACTAGGGAGTCTAGCTTTCAGACTCACCAGTACCATTACTGGTTGCGAAGCGTCCCGCAATGAATGGCAAGTTGTGTTCTTCGCCGTTGATTATCGCACTCCTTTCAAAGACATTCATTGTAGGGGCGAACCATTGACATGAGTGGTTGAAGCGGACGATATCGCTAGTATACTCGACTGCACCCCCAGCGCGCGACACGTTGTATGCGGGTCGAGGTATGATCCAATTCTCCCGCGTTTCGTACCCAGTGATCCCAAGTAAGTCCTGTTCTATCTTTAGAAATGCACGGCTTTTCTCGGAATTGCCATAGAGCAACCCTCCTACAGAAATAACCTCCGTAGTGGTAGCACTAGTCACTGTGATTGTTGATGGAGCAAGGTGGATCAAAATATACATCAGCATCGATGTAGCAAAAGTGATCTTGAATGTTCTCGTCGATCCTGGCGCAAAAATCTACAACATCTGGTCCAGCACTCCCGAGGTAATCATGGAAACGCGGTCGGTTGGCTTCCTGCGGTTAGCTGACCATTCCCTGCTAAAGGAGTCGGCCAGAATTGCTGAAGCAAAGCTGTATGCCGTGCTGTGCCATAAGATGGATAAGGTGGTATGCCCGCTCCTGAGCGTCGCGGGCGAGAAATGTGTGAGATATGCAGGAAGGCGGTGAGGATGGTGCGAAAGGTATGTAGCAAATACGATATAGGCGGCCTCGAGAACAAAGAATACCGTGCAGCGTATGATATGTGGTCGATGTATACCGTGAGGGTTACCATCATGGACGCCATCATTGGGATGGGCTTTGAGTAGTGGTGTGCCGTCTGGCAAAAGACTCTGGGTGACTTGAGCGTTGTCCTCTAGGACAGCCATCTGAAGAGAATAGGGTGTAAGAAAAGTGGAAAGAGGGAGGCGGAAGTATGGGGAAGAAGAGGGAGAAGGTTGAACCGCGGGGAACCCTATCGCACTTGACTGTTCTTTGAAACACCTAAGTGAATTGAGATTGTGACAGATGGTATCAGCCGCTGGGAAGGGGGGGGGAGAGAGGGCGGGTTGTAACTCCGCAGGGTAATTGGCGCCAATCTTGTTCTTGTAACCTTGGAACTTCCCAAGGAGCCTCCATCAGGATCGACCCAAATTCCTATGCCCGTTGCCGACATGTTTTTAGTGAGTTAGCTGTCATCGTTATCATTCCCATCCTGGCTTCATTGAAGAAATGATGCACTTTCAGTAGCAGCGCATTGAATATAAAGCAAGCAAACCATTGCATGGTCTAAGTGGTGGTCAGAAACTGACGAATAGTACGAGCTTGGAACTGCCCAGGCCAAAATTAGACCAGGGAGCTTGCGCGATGTCTGCGCCGACATCGAGTTTCCTCAACAAAGTGCACGAGACAACAGCAAGAATCAGTCCAGAGGGAGCACCAGAAGACCCAATGACAAGCTTGCGAGTGTGTGAAACTTCTAACATGGATGGAATACGACAAGCACCGTTTATGTGGAAATAGCGAATGCTGGAAATGTGGGATTGAAGGGCATCTGAGGGTCGGTGTCATCATTTCGCCGTTGAGGGCAGTCCTTGGGGGAAAGCGACGTAAAAATAAATCCCCAGTCTAAATCCGCGACAAAGTCTATATGTCGAAGCAACCATTGTCGACTACAAGACCACGATAATGGCCGTCCGAAGGAGGCTGTAGAATCTTCAACCTTTGCAAACAAGGAGCTGGCCAATGCCTCAGGTCGGCAAGCTGGTATCGAGGTGTCAACGTGGTCTTGAGTGTGCCCAACGCCTTGGAATGACCCCCGGATGAACCATGAGAGTAAAATAAACGCAGCGTCCATATTTCCTCCTGCCACGCACGCTCCTCCTGACCTGCACTGAGGTTTTTCCAGCCTCTTGAGATAAATAGACTCCTGAAGTAAAGTCTCCAACAGCGAGCCATCGTCTTTCATCCTCGGGTCGTGCAACGTGGCTGCCTCCCGGCATTGGCATGTCCACAGTACTGTACATGCGCCAACGCCACTCCTTTGACTGTCGGGGCCAGGAGCGGGATGTCGACAATCGGCGTCGGAGTTGGTTCGGCCCACTATTAACCCACCAAGACAAGCCTTCATGACATATATCCCTCCCGATGGTATTCTCCGTTTCGAATGAACATCTTACCATCAAGAATAATGAAGAATTGTTATATTAAGAACCTGTAATAATGGAATACAGGAATGAGACTTCCAAAGCCCAATTTAAATAGAACAAGTCAACAGACCCAAAACGGTGACTCGTCTCCGCAAAGAGTAAGCGAAAACGACCCGCAACCCATGAAAGCTTCATCATTTCACCCAAGCAACGGTCTTCTCTCCCCTTGTCCATCAACAGATTTCTCCTTCTTCGTCCCTTCCTGCATCCAACTCAACCTCACAACCTTCGCGAATCCCTTCCTCATCCTCTCCATTCCCCAATCCCCTGCCCTCCAAACACCATGCTTCTTCTCGTCAATTCTATCTGTTCGTATCCTGTGCTGTCGATCAACAACCACAGCAATCGCAGAAAAGGTCGTTAATATTGATGCGAGGGCCGTTGAAGCAGAGATCATAAAGACTATGATCATCTGAAGGCGTGCTGCTTGCTGGACAGAGGAGCCGCCGAGGATTGCACCAGTCATCATTCCTGGTATCGCTATTATCCCCAAAACACTAGTTGATGAGGGAAGGAGTCAGTGTTCCGGCGGGGCAGTGGATGAAAACTGACGTCATACCTCATGTTATTAATAGTAGGCGTTAGTGCAAGGCGAAGAGCTTCTATGGCGATGGGTCTGCAGGCCTCGACGCGGGAAGCACCAAATGCCAGATAGACTTCCACTTTATCTCGGTTTTCCCTAAACGTGATTTTCATGTCAGTTAATGCCGAATAAACGCGCATTTGGTATTAGAGGAGAAGTGTGATAAGTGAACGGATATGAAACTGTAACTCACTGTAGCTCCTTCAAGATGTAACTAATTGAAACAGTAATTCCGGAGATCGTCGCACCGCATAGCATGCCGACAATGGGTACTGGGGGAAGGGACATTAGCAGATGTTGGGGGGTCTGAGACTGATGGAATCCATACTATATTGCATGGGAGTCCAGAACGGGTCAACCGCCATAGCATATCGCGTCCCGAGAATCGAGACAGGTATTGTCGAAGCAAGCAAGGCGATAAGGACCGACGGGAACTGACGCGAGCGTTCAGTGACAGCTGATATAGGATTGGGACCGCGCGTACCATGTATTGATACCGTCGTTTAGATTTATTAACCACTTTGAAGGCGATAGTCAGACCGGGAATGCGACAAATCACGGGATGGACATACCTATCTCTATCGTACCCAATAAATTAAGCAAAACTAGAACAAGAGTGTAAGAGTGAGACCATAGGGGGAGGGTGCTCGGCCACTTACAGCTGATACCCGCTACGACCCACTTGTCCTCCGCCGCAAAAACCTGCTGCAGGATGGTAGCCACCACCGTTAGCTGCAGTATACACCTTACCGCGCTGACCAACAGCGAAGTCCCAACGCCAATCCTCAATACCCCAGATAAAAAAGTATTAAACAGAATGAATGCGAGTGCAATCGCGACATTTTCCCATCCAAGTTCAGTTTCCGTAGACGTGGGTATAAATTGCGAGTCGGAAGCTGCGATAGCTGTAGGGAGTAGTATTGATGTGAGGTTGTGTTCAGGGGGATGCATGGTTGTGAGTGGATTGAAAGTCCGCGCTTTCCACTAGGATGCTCTATTAAAAATTAAATGAAGGAGAATGCTGTTGACGTGAAGGCTAAAGTGGCGAAGATGTAAGGGGAGACAAGGTGTAGAGTCTTGGTTATTGAACAACTGGTGTCCACAGGAGAGGACCGGTGGCGGTGAGGTGGAGAAAATTAAAAGTTTACGAGCAGCAATATAAATGCAGGAGATGGGGCGTTTGATTGGGGGCAGTCCTACCCCGGCGGCGAAGGGAAAGCGAGGTTTGGATCTAAATAATGAGCGTTGGCAGCCAGAGTTGGGTTCGTCGCCGAAATTCAGACTGTCTCTCAACTCAGGGTCAAGGCGACATTCAGCCTCGGTTCTTCTCAGCCAATCAGAGCACGTCTATTTGTCACCTCCCTCTATCAAGTTACCTTGGCGTGACCCTGCCCTAGTTCCGAAGGCGGACATTTGTGTACGTAAATTGTTACATGCACAGTTGGAACGCCACAGAAGGATACATGCATAAACGAGATGGAAGCACAAGCTTAAGGCCGGGGCCCCTGTGGCTCTGATTCGATGTGTGGATATGACAGCAGAATTTCCGGGATGGTTCGTTATTTGGCTTTGAATAGCACCTTCATAACTGCGGATTTCTGGAATGTTGTATCAAGGTACCTGTGATCAGTGGTGTCCCAGTAGGGGGCTCGATTGATCAAAATCGGGTTGCCGGCGCATCCGTCAAGCTCCGTCAAGTCGTCACTCTGGAGTCCGGAATCTCAGTGGTGTGACTCAATATGGAAGGCACTTTGGTTTGTTTGTTTGGCAACGCCATCCCCAGCGGAAGTTAGGGGCCTTGAAAAGTCCAAATGCGGAAGTCGTCCTAGTCGCGCGACCTTGATCGCACGCCAGCCGACTTTGATCGTCAAGTTGCCGACTGGCGCACCACAGCGCATCACAGCCTGCGATCGCGCTTATGTCTTATGTTGAACCAACTCCACCATCGAGCTCAGACTTCATCCCAACTTCCGTTCTACTCTTTATCTTCCCATAATAAGGGCTGTGATATATCTGATGATGGTATGGCAGAGCATGGTTTACGGCCACCCGATTACTATCCTGGAACATACTAAAATGCCAACGGTTCTGTAGAGAGGGTTAGTCATTGACGATTGTTTTCCTTTTCTAGATCATTTGCCAGTATCCCGTTAAGTTCGCGACGCCAGCTGTACCGCGCTAATAATCGCCCGATGAGTGAGGCGTCATATGAGTTGTCCCCATAGAAGCCACCTTCGAAGTGAGTTAGATTGACTTTCTTCGGAACGAGATCGGCGAACCCAGATGTTCTGTGGTAGAACGACATCTAGGGACAGCTAGGGACTACTGATCGCCGCAATTGTGCCGCTATATGCTTAAGGGCACCTTAAACAGTGTTTGGGCGATACAGAGACCAGAGTGTCGTGGGCACCCTATGTTGGGCGTTCGGAGCCACTTCCATCACCCCACTGGAGCCATACCTGTCACACTTGTGTTCTTTCAGAATATTTTGTGATGCGAATTACAATAGAAGATGCACGTCATAATTGAGTCACTACCTCAAACGCCTATCACTTCATCAGTATTACCTGATTTCACGCGCTTCATCCCATCCACCATCCAGTCGCAATAACCCACAGAGAATCACTAAATGTTGTGGATTAGGCAATGATACGCCCATAATACACAACCAATGCCCGCAGTTCTGCCCGTGAGGGGTAACGAGGCAGTCGCGCGCCCGGAAAAATATACTTAGGGACATCATGGAGCGGAGACGGGTGTGACGACAGATGAGCGTGAGACAGTTGATATCTTCCCACGGGTACAAGCCACCATCGACGACAAACAGCCTCCGTCCTTCCTCCCAACCACAACGTCCATGGCCCAGCAGCCTGGCCAGGACCCCTTGGCCTTCCTCACCCATACCACACGTAATGACCTCGACGAGACTAGGCGCCTTCAGGACCTCATCAACTGTCTCGACAGTGAGATCGACCAGGCTAATGATGTCCTCCGCGAGCTTCTCAAGAGACGAAGCACCCTCCTAGCCGAGGCCAGCTACATACCCTGCAACAGGGATAATATCATACGTGATATGCGTAGATATGAGTCCGAGCTCGCTACCAAGCAGATCGAGATCACCAACGCACAAGCAGAACTCTCGCGACTAAAAGAACGCGCATCCATTTGCTTTCGACACCAGAATAGTCCTGCACACTCTCCTTCCGAATACCCATCGCCGTTTTGCCCGCCGTATCTGCATGACCACGAACCCGAGATTGAGCGTTGTCAGTTCGCTCTCGATCAGTTAATGCAAACCTACCACCGGATCCAGCAGCAACTCGAGCACTCTCGCAAGCTCCTTTCGCCAATTCTACGTTTGCCATCCGAACTTCTAGAGCATATATTCATGTTCTGCCTCCCCTCACAACGATTCGTACCTCTATACCAACAATCCGCCCCTCTCCTCCTCACCAGTGTCAACCGTTTGTTCCGGGAGCGAGCCCTTGCCACTCCCCACTTGTGGTCCTCCTTGTCTATCCACAGAAACAGCTCAGGCACTGGCTTCTATCCCCACCCTAATCTGATTCAACTGTTTATCGAACGATCCGCCGCAGTTCCTTTGTCGTGGAGCTTAGAAGATGCAAAGCCCAGCCTCACTGTTGTTGATACCAATCGGCCTCCCATGCCGGTATCGCAAATTGTGGAGTTGTATGTGCCACACGCCGAACGCTGGAAGCACGTGCGCATTGATTATGGGAGTGGTTGGGTTCCGAATACGGGTCTTGATCGCCTCCCTGCCAACAGCAGGTTCCCTCTGTTGGAAACCTTGTCCATAAAGAGGGGATACTGGCTTGATGATCGCGAGATTGGAATTCTCTCTCGTATGCTGTCGTCACCCCGACTTCGTGGAGTTAGCTGGTACAGCCAAAAACCCTACACCACTTTGACAATGCCATGGACGCAGTTAAAGCAGTTCTCCATTAACCATCTTGTTCCCGTTCGTGAAGCCCTGAACATCATTTCGCTATGCGACAAGCTCGAGGACGTGGAGATGAACATCCTCCTCCCTACCAAAATTGACGACGAATCACCAATAGAAACCTTGAAGCATGAAACGCTGCAAGGTCTCAAGGTCGAGGTTGCTGGAGATCCCAATATTCTTTTCAATACCATCACTTTCCCCAACCTCAAACGTTTCGAAGTCACACTAACGCAGGGACCACGTGTTCCCCCTATGTCCCTCAACTTGCTCCGACAATTTATCGACCGTTCAGGGTGTGTGTTGGAGAAGCTCACAATCGAGGAGGCTCAGCTCAATCCGGACGACCTCCTGAACCTGCTCACGTACCTCTCACCCTCTCTTACCGACCTCAGTTTCCAACACGAACGCCACAACGCCGGCTATATCAATGACAAAATCCTCCGGATGATGACTCACCCTGATATCCATGGCCCGAAGTATGTCGAAGACTCGGCTACTCGGAGCACTTTCACTGGCTTGCTTTGTCCCAAGTTGAAGTATCTGCGGTTATGGGGTGTGGTGGGGTCGACAGACGGTGTATTGACGGATATGTTGCAGAGTCGGTGGATTGGGTGTCAGAATTGTCGGCCGGGGCAGGTGCTGGATACGGTGTTTGTGGTGCTGGATGATGATATGGATCAAAATCGACATCAGCAGGATTTCAAGAGGATGCATGAGCTGAAGGCACGGAGACCAGGTCTTTGTTTCCAACGGTTAGTGAGAGTGGTGATGGAAGAGCGGACGGGATGAGCATATGTACGTTCTTTCGTCTTGATATTTTTCTTTCATTATAGTATTTCACTTTTCCTCACCTGCATACCTTGTATTATTTCCTCAATCTCCTAATTACCTAGTATTGTATTTTTTTTTTTCCTTTCCTCTTCACGATCATGATCTTCCATATTTGTCATTTCTATGCCCGTGCATATTTCTTGTTATACCGACTCAAGTCACGAAAAGCTATGTCATACCTTGAGGTGCTTTACTGCACCTACAGTCCTAATTTCATTGCATCTCCACTTAGTATCATATGTTTCGAGCTCGAGACGACGAAGAACAGGTACGGAATAACTCCGAAGGTAACCTATCATAGCTTCTACCAGCTTCCACCCACCATATATGGCTAGGCGTCAATAAATGTGCCTCGGATCAATTGTGCTACCAAGTGTGCTACCAAGACCAAACAGTACTTACCAGTCGAACCGCGCACGCTCTGTCCCGGGCGCACATCCTAACCAAGAAAGCTTTTCCAACTCGTTACCGGTGGTATTCTTGTGTGTTCGCCTATCCCGTCAAGAATGTGCTATCCCGCTATCCCCGGTGCGACAAACGATCCATCCGATAACTACGACAGTAGAGTACATACATATTCTCGGTCAAGCTCAAGCAAGTCCCGCAGCCCCTTCATCTCACCGGTCTTGTATTGAACTGAAAAGGAATAGGTCTAAGTCTGTACATAAGATTAAGGAGCTACAGAATTGTTCTAAATAATTGACATCATCCGAACTAGTCACTCAGCCAGACTGGTACAAAGCAGGACCAGCGACAACGTGGCTGTTGAGTTCGGACAGGTTGGCTGGTGTCACAAAGAGGTCTTCATCGGTGATGAGGACAAACCTGTCAAGAAAACGAATATATATCAGAGGGGGAAAGAAAGATGATAGATATCAAAGTAACGTACATAGTGCCATTGACCACAGGTGCAGTGTTGTTGCCGTATATCCTAAGATCAGGCTGTGTCGTAGATCCAGTTTGGTTCCGGACGTTCTCCAGAGGGGTGTACGTCGTATTCAGTTGCGATATCCACGCAACAAACTATAACCAACGAACATTACTTTCTTGCCCTGGTAACAATAGCGATGGAGAATGCTTACCCTTGGCTTGCCAGCAGTGGTATTGGTGGTGTAACTGTTGTTGTAGCTGACTTTTTTACCTGGCAACTCCCACCTGAGTTCGACTCGACGTCCACCCCACGATAGAGGCTCGCTACGGTTGCGCGTGATGGCAGGATACGTATTGTTGCCGGGAGTCCTGGATTTGTGCAACGGTGTAGCGTCGGGGTTATTCTATCAGACGTTACATGGACTTCGTCGTTTGAGATCGAAATGTAGCATGGAGATACTCACAGTGATGTTCAAAGCCGGGAAATTCTGCCACGCAATCCTTGGGTTCTCTGCGGGACAAGTGACAAGGTATGGAGCCAGAAGGGTCCAAGCCATAGACTGCGTAATGCCAGTTTCAAACCATACGGGCATAGGGAACAGGCCTTCAAACTGTCGGAAGATCAATTGTTGGCGAGCTTCAGTAGAGATTGCCTGGAGCAACAGTTGCGCGGCAGCACGAGAGTTGAGGTGCTCGATGAAACCATAGACACCCGACTCGCCCCACCTGGTGAGTTTTTGGCAAAAGTCGACAAACTCTCGGACGGTATTGAAAGGGTAGCGGTATGTACATTGCCTGGCGGCGAAGGCTGGGGGGAGAGATGACAAGTCGGCCGAAGGTCACATGGGTAATACAGGGAGAGGACGTACGACCAAGCATACTACTGATCATTTTTGCGTGGCCGATCTCCTGTTGAGCCATATACTCAATCAAGAACCTATCCTCCGCGTTCAACCCGGCATTCTTGAAATCCTGAACAGAGAATCGAGCCAAGCCATAGTTGAACAGATCTAGTTCAATGTACTCTTGATTCAACGCCAGGTTCTACGTCCAACAAAACTCACATTAATACATCGGAAGCATAGGAGAGGGAAAGGTGACGCACGAGTGACTGCCAGTCAAAATCAGACAGGGCGATATACGCCGGTGGTGTGCCATTGACGCCTAAGCCACCCTCAGGAATATAGGGGACGTACGCTGCGAGAGCGCCTACGAGGGTCGTGGCTACGAGGGCTAGAGATGAACGGATACGCATCGTGAAATCAGGTTGTGAGCTTATTACGATTTGTCTCTACCAACCCAGATATATATATGCGCACTCAAAAATTGACCCATATCTCAAAGGAGAGGAGATTTTAACGATGGAATGTCTATTTGAGGGTTTGGAAAGGGGAAGTGGAGGCGCTCGTCATGACTTGTGCGGATTCTTGAGACAATTGTCAAAACTGAGCAATCGGTCTACCGCCCCACAGCGAAAGCGATGAGTGGTACGAAAGGATTTACTCTTCGCATTGGAGAAGGGAGAAGAGCGACATCATTGGTGAGTAATTGGGTTTGTAGTCCTTGCAAATGTTGCGTGCAAAGCCGTTTATCGGCAGGTGATGTAATCGATAGCCAATCAAAGCGTCAACGTACTTGAACAGTGAACAGGTGGAGCTGAGCCCTCAAATCTTCTCAGTTATGGAATTCAGAGAACGAGAACCAGTAAAAGATCTGAAGCAAATAGAACGTACCAATACTTTGCCGCCAACCAATCTTGAGTCCGAAAACCTCCTAAAACCGTTTCATATGGATTACTGACTCGACCATGAAAAAAGGAGTTTGACCCTTGAAGTATCCAAGGTTTATAGTGGGGGGGGACGGTCATGCATAACGTTACATAAGTAGCACAAACGAGCAATGAAGTACAACACGCAAATTTCGTCATCAGATGAGAATAGAAACAAGCAAGGAAAGCAAGAAAAAGGAAAGCACTTCGGTGGGAGAGTAGGGAATGAGGACAAGCAACACGAGTCCACAAACGCTGAACAACAATGGTGATACAAAGTGACAAAATGTGCCATGATCGTGAATAGATAAATGACAAACACTGGACCGGGGAAGAAAAAAAAAAAGAAAGCGGAGAACTCAGCGGAAATTAGCCAGGGCTTGCAAGATCAGTAAGCCCAGTCCACTCTATCGCCAGCTTGGGTCAAGCCACCAACGCTTATCAGCATCTCGCAAGGACCACTCCACAACACTCTCTTTGCTGGCAACATATATATGACCACCAGTGGGGTCAAAGCACGTGCCCGCAATGTCAAGGTCGTCCCGGTATCCAATCTCTGTGGCTAGGGATTTTTCTGTCCTACCTCGCAAACGCCGCTGACTCGAAGCACCAAGTCCGGGCGGGGGGCGATCTTGGGTATAGGCTGGGGTGGGAGAGTTGCTTCGAGACGGAGTCTGCGACGAGACACAATCAGATTCCAATTCGTCGACCTCCATGTCATCTTCCTGTCTAGTAGATTGATTATTTGACCTCGACGCGGTAGGGTGATACGCGTAATCGGTGTGAGAAGAACCAGTGCTTGGATCCTCTTCCTCCTCCTCGATGTAGTCCCGTGCGCGTGCGTTCAGAAGTGCATGAACCTCAGACTCTAGATTTCTGTCACCCAAGGATGGAATGACTAGAATCTCTTCAAAGTCATCGCCTTCTCGCCCATTACGGATGTGGCTAAGACGCAATGTCCGCCATGTGGAATCTGATATTGAGGAAGGTGGAGAGTAAGATGGAGTCGAGATACGGAAGGCATCATTTAGGGCTTGAATGATTTGGGGTTGCATCGTGGTCGGACTGGGTCGGCGATGAGGTGATGGAGAGGTCGCCAAATGCGTCGTTGGGGATCGCGGAGCGGTAGTGAATGATGAGAAGACATGGCGGTGTATCGGCGGCCGCCGTTCAAGGACTCGCGGAGGCGAAGAAGCAGGTGTTGGCAGATCAGGAAGCTGTTCTGTTCGGCGGACCGTGGGCACTCTCAGTATCTCCTCCGTCTCGAATGTGCGTGCATCAATGACATGCAATAGAGATGTATGCTTCATTGTACAGGCATGAGTGTTAATTGAGATATATTACCCAAACAAACTCGCACCTCGGTGAAAACCATCACTTCTTTACCAGACACACCGCCGCCACCGAATTTTACGTTGCGGACGCTGAAACCAGGCGCTTTAGACCGCCCTCGGGTCCAATCGGTCGGATCATCAGATAAATATCCATCGTCGGAGGATATGCCTCGGCTCTTGTCTGTCTGAATGACTTTGATCGGCTTAGTACTGCGAACATCCCAAACCGCAATAACACCTTCTTGGGATGCGACTGCAAATTTCATTCCATCAGAAGAAAAAGCGGTCGAGAATGATGCGGCCAGCGATGAGGGATATAAGATGGGTGAGGAGTCTGGCGGTGGCAGCATCAGGTTATAGATGGGCTCAAACGTCACTGGATCTCCTCCACGCATGTGGTGGAAGTAGATTTTTGACGAATCTCCAACGGAAAGGAGCGTCCGACCGTCCGGTGAAATCGACGCTAGACATTTGTCAACAAAGCTCCTCGGGAGGAAAGAGATGAGACAGGGACTCACAATGATTAATGGGCACATCCAGTCGAAGGCACCCGATAGTTTTGATCGTGCGTTTCTGACTTTGTGTTCGGATGGGTATCTCATAGAGTCGCACAGTACAATCGTTGTTGCTGATTCCCACTCTCGGCTCCACCGCGCTTTGATTTGATCGGGTGAGGCTCAAGGAGGTTAGGAACACGGAATTATTGATAGAACCCAGGAGTCTTTGTTCCGTTTGCCACGAGAGCTTGCTGCGTGAGCCCTTGGAGGGGGAGGTAGTGTGATATGAGAGGTGGAGTTCGGCCTCTTGACCGCCAGCAGCCAGGAGCGTGTCATGAGAATTCAGAGGCAGAGCTGCGAGAGTGTTTGGAGTGAAACTTAATTCGGCAAGAGTTCGCTGCTGTTGTTGTTCCAAGTCCTGTCAGTCAAGAGAGATAGGACAAACGCAGGTTTGAGAATGACGCACCGAGTCGTTAGAGTCATTTGCACGGAGGTCGTGCTCGAGGATGGAATGTTCCTGAACATAATTGAGGACACCGCGTTCTCGAGGGCATATAACTAGATCTCGCAATTGTCTAAGGGAAGAGTAGTTGTTAGTTCATAAAATAAGACCGCATATATTGAGGCATAGGAGAAGCGCCCGAGACAAGAAGTGGGGTAATGATCACAGGGTCGTAGACCTACATATGACCAATGAAAACGTCTGCGGGTGCGATAGCAGAAGGCGTCGTGGATGCAAGCAATGGAGGGTCATTGGCCATCGGTGTGTGCGAACGGCGTCGGTGGTGGCAGTGGTGATGTTGAGAGGGAGACGAGATGATGACGGCGCTTGGTGGAACGAGTAATCAAGTCTTCAGTTACCCAACTTTGCCGACAGGAGCTGCTCCGTCTGTCACGTGCTCACACGTCGCCTCCCACATCGCCCTGTTCTACCCAGTTCTGGCATTCTGTGACGTTTCACACACTCACATTGTGTTCTCAGCCTATCCGCAGTTTCTCCAATTGAGTTTCCCTTGGCTTCCGTGGCCCCTGCCATCTGGCTAGTGATACTCTCTGCCGTACTCACCACTAGCCCGCAAACATTAACATAGTGCGAGACCATCTTTCTCACCAAAGTATGGATTTATTCCGCTGGTTCACTGCATCGGGCAATCAAGAAAGGAGGAAGCTCCTGCATCATCGGGCTCCAAGACGTGCTGGATCTTATCGCAGCTCCGGGCTAATACATACTCAGGTCAAGCTCTCCGAACACTTTGATTGGGTCCTTGGCCTCGGGCTAATAACCCTGCGCAGATTGTGAATCCTTAGTCATGTAGTCAATCATCCTTAATTATCACTCGCATCATTGACGTTGACCTATTCGTTGACGCACTATTTGATAACCCCTCACTCGTCTTATGTATGGTGCGGGACACCTAAACACCGCTACTTTTGTGCAAACGAAAAAAGAAATTCAAAATATTTTATTTTTCTTAGTTCTCTGGTAAAATAGCTTCTTTCGCTTGTCTGAACAAAATGTCCAGAGGGAAATCTTCTTTGCCAAGAATTGACGGAGTTAGTGTTTCGGATCTGCTTCATAATGGCCAGATACCCATGCTCCAAATAAGGAAGGCATCTCCAAATCCGGTACAATCTAATCTTATCTGTTAAATATATTACTGGCGCAATGTTCCCGGAAGAATGTTGATGGGACTTGTACTTGCAAGAAGTAAATGCCTGAACCTGTAAACTGTACTACACGCAGAGAGACGGCCCCGATAAGCGCCCAGCCGCTGGAGGAACCTCTTGATTTCTGGCCTCAAAAGTCAGGCGATTATTTATTTTAATTCTAATTTTAATTGTTTTAATTTCAGAACTGCATCCCCTCTGAGATGGCCACTGAACAAAAGTAGCGGTGCTTAGGTGTCCCGCACCATAGCCCCCTCGGTGGTTTCTCCTATGACGTATCATTTCTATTACTTAGAACTTCAAACTTACGACACGAGCTCCCGTTAGCAATTAATTAAAATGGCATCGAACGATGGGTGCTAGGTATCAAGCCCTTTATTTCGGGTTTTGCTCGGATTCTGATCAGGCCACGCGAGTCTGGATTCCGTGGTTCCTGGACACCATCGAAGTTCTCATCAATTGACGCTCTGGACCCACTGTACTAAAAGATACAACGATGATATCATCGTATCGTCGAATCCGCTGAAGTATTGGGCGCGGTAGTTGAGGTGATTTCACATTTGGCAACCGACATTTGTCAAAGCCTTCGCTATGGCCGCTAAACGCGGGTTGATTAAACAATAACTCCTCTTCCCTTAATGTTTATCATTCGTGGACAGAGCGGATTCCCATTTTTTCATCTACTAATTCTGCCTTGCCAGTGGCTGACCGCATTGCGAAGCTCACTACAATGTATTACAGTCATGACGTTCCGACTTTTTTCATCATGTTCGTGGGCATGAGTCATTAAATATATAACGTTGCATGTAGTCACTTTGCCGAAAGGAAGACAGTCGACGGGGTGGTTATGACTAGAGGCCGCACCGCCTAACCGCCTAACATTTTCCGTCCCGTTACTAACCTAGGTGACAGTAGAACCCGTCTAGATAGACGCCTCAGTCTGCCCCGACCGAGCTAGGTCCCCCGCCTGAGCGAATTCGGAGACTGCATGGCTGTGCGATCATAGAGCCGGTGGGGCCCGGTTACAACATCTCCCTAGCATAAAGCGAGGCAGAGAAACACCTCCCCCAATGGAGCGGATCATCCTAGCTCATTTACGGCCTTGGCATAATATATACGTCGCTGAATGTCGCATCATAAAGTAAGTACCTATTTCCAGGATCCCCAAAGGAAGCTTTCAAGTTCTGGAACCTACGGTGTACGATCCATTGTATAGGCACCACACTGCCGCTGCAGCTCTGTCGCCATCTCCCCAGTAATCCATGTTAAACCCGTTCCACTTTCGCTCCCCGTCCCCTAGCTCATTAGGGAACTGGTGCTATACCGTATTCTCTTCGTCCTGACTCTTCGGGAAGGTTGGAGTGGGTATATTTCGTTACTCTCACATACTCAACGGGAGGGGACTGGTGGAGTAGAATGAGGAGCGAATCGCAGCTTCTTTCAACATAATACCACCCATTCATACCTAAGGATCGCCTAGCCCAATCTCATTCAGTAAAATTGGGGGATGATGACCGATGACGATGTTTATCCACCTGAATATGATCCCCTCCACGAAAATCCTCGCAGAATATCACGGTATGTATGTTCCCTGCCTTACTCCAGCAAATACCCGATAGTTTATATCTTATGGAATCTCATGAACCTTGCACTGAATAGATCGTGGGCGCTGCAATAGAAGACTTTTCCTGAAGTAGGGAAAAAATGGCCACCGTATACCTGCCATTCGAACAAACGCCTGGGAGATTTAGAATTGTCGTGTGTCACCAATAGACCCTTATGGTAAGCAAAGTATAGGGTTACGCACATGGGAATGTGCAAGAGATCGCTAAGATGGATATAAGTAGGCCCCGCATTGCAACGGAGGAAGAGAAGAGCGGAGAGCTGGAGTGATATAAAGGGACTAGATTTGCTACTGTTTCACTGAACACGCGTATCTCCGGGAAGCTATGTTTACCCCTACTTACATACACCAAAATGGAGAAGGGCGAAAGACAGGTCGTATCCGCAGTCGAGTGTGGCGATTAACTTTAGGTGGCCTCTCGTTTGTCTAGATGTAGTCATATGTTGCATACACTTCTGGCCTCAATTGAGTATTGAGTCCGATTGCCGCACTAAACGTACTTCCTTCTGGTCGTTAGAGCTCTTATGCGGATTGGCGGTTATGAGTGTTGATGCAATTCAACGTGATCCTTGACGGGGCATGGCCATGGCATCAGCTTCCTTTGCACTCTCTACCGGGTAACGAAAGGTAATGAAGCGGCTATGTGGGGTTTGCCTGTCAATCAGGGTGCCATTGATGGGAGAACGAGCTTATGAAGCACGAGTGAAACCGAGAGAAGTCCAAGGAATAAGCGAGGGAAGACAACTTCGAGGACCGTTAACTTGTCTCGAATTGAGGCGTGCTCAAAGGCACCACAGGTAGGGAGTGTCGAAGGGGCCGTGGGCACATAGTCCTGTAGAATATTCGTCCCGACTTCCGCTCCCACTGTTGCGGTGCTTCGAGCGCTTCGTCCTGATGTCAAGAAACCAAAAAAAGCCACGAAATGAAGTAAAAATACCGGATGTGCGAAGGGAACAGTTCATTAATGCCGACGCCAGACTCAATAGAGTATGATGTGACCCACGTTCTGAAGGTCCTAGTGAGACTGGGCTTGATCAGCAGACAAGCAGACAAGCCTAGTAAAGACCCAGACTGTTGTGCTTCCTAGGATAGGGAGGAGGGATGATGAAGCAGGGGCTGAAATGCCATCATGCCGCAGTGTCGCCGATGGAAGAGATCGAAGCACTGGGTCTATTTTGAGCACTATGGATTATTGGGATGACGGTGACCGAGCTGCAACGGCACAGTGTAGTGCCTATGTAATGGAGATTATCCTTATGGACGCACGAATCCTTGGCTGGGATGCAGGAACGTCATGGGGTGAGGAGGCACGTTGAACAACAAGGTTAGACTTGGCAATGATATGTCACCGGGCATCTTTGTTGAGTATATTGGACGGCGGAGGTCTGGCGAATTAAAGTGCTGGTCAGGTGCATGATAAGAAGGCAGGAACGGATGAAGGGAAAGCATATGGGGCGCGAGAAGCAATGGCATGGCGGCTGTGAGAAGCGTTCCGAAGCTCTAGGTTTTCACCAGCAGACACAAGCTTGGATAGACCCCGTCGTCGCTGCAGAGGGCAACGAGCATCCGCTGGACGCTGTTCTGGATGGCGAAGACATACGTGCTGTGTCAGTGGGTATAGTCACGTTGTAGATCTAAGGCCGATCTGGGGTTGTGTCGATCAGCCCGATTCTGTCATGTGATGGCCACGAGGCAGTGTTACTGGTGGATCTGAGATTGAAGCGGGGATTTGACGCTGTTTGAGATTGCCATTTTCGGCTGGTCTCACCCTCCTCGGATACGACTCAGTTTCTCTATCAGCGACTGCCTCAGCGCTGTTGCACACGACAACAAACCACCTCTACTCACTGTCCAATACTTCTTCAGTCGCCATGAACGACGCACACGGCGTCTCCTATCCCCCAGGCCTCCTTGCTAGTCTCCCGCAACCTACACCCCCTGTCCGACTACTCCCCACGACGACTTTTGAACAGCTTCACCTCTCGCACATCCTCTCACATCCTCAAGACCATGTTCTCTTCCCCTTTCTGCATGGACTGGAAGGCGATAACGAGGCCCAAAACTCATTTTTCGCCACTGCGCCAAATGCACACGAGACCCACATGTACACACACACTTCACATCCCAGAGTCAAGGTCCCGAAGTACAGGGGACTCGTTTGGGTCGTCTGTGAGGAAGACTTGGAAGCAGAAGCTGATGTTGTCTCCCTTAGAATTCTTCGTCGAAAGAACGTACAGGCGCCTGCATCCGCTGTTCCATCACCCTCCAGTTCATCGTATTCCTCCAGCTCAGATTCGTCTGAGGAGTATGACGACGAAGATTATGACATAGAAGACGATTATGCTCAAGGAGAACACACAGGCATGCGTGTTGGTGTCGCTGGTTCCGACGAGGGGGGTATGCAGTTCTCACCAGATGATTCCATGTCCGTGCCCTCCATCACCATCAACGAACAAATCAAGGAAAAGACCCTTTCTCAAGGTCCTAATGGCCAAACCCACATGCACCCCGTAAACCACCGGTCTATTCACCCACCAGCACCCATCCCAGTTCCTTCTTCTGCCTCGAGTGCTTCCAGCGGAGGCAGTTTCGATACCTCCACTTCTCTATCAACTTCGCCAGAAACGGAGCTCACCTCTGCTTCTTCCTGTTCTCCCAACCCTGAAATTACACCCGACACCCATGCGCCCGGGTGAGTATTTGTCATCTCGCACTTTTCGTTCCAACTGTCGACATTGTCGTCAACTTGCGGGTCTGGATGCAACATAACCCCGTCGGACAAAGCATGGCCTATATGTTTTCGTCAATGTGCATCTCTGCCTGCTGTTCTTTGTCAACTTCTTTGGCGCTAGACGTTGGCAACCTCACTACATACGACAACCGGTAGCCCGGCCGGGAATCGACCGGGTTCACGGAATCCTTGTATTAAAAATGTCGACATCTCTCTGTTTCCTCTCGTTATACGGCGGAAATATGGATTAACGTTTTCTCGAACAGTCCGGATCCTAAACCCCAGATCCAGCCGTCCCCAGCTCCTCTCAAGGCCAAGGTGACGGACCCAGCGGCGCCCCCGTTACTTACAGGCACGTTCCGACCGAAAGAGCTTCTGCGGCGTGTGAAGACACAAAATGGTGATATAGATTGGGAATTCGCACCAGTCAAAGTTCCCGAGGGAATATCTCTCCGAAACTTTGGTATTCAAGTGGTATGCATCACTGTTGTTCCTGAAATAAACTATTGTTCTTACGCCCTACTCCTATTTGCAGCCTATTTACGCCACGCTTTCCGATATCGTCGTCTATTCCCCTAAGGGGTTTTCTCCGGCTGCCATCGCCCTCGCCCAGCGCTTCGCTCGTGCTATTGAACTCAAGCGTCAGGAACGTATCCGAGCACTCGGCTTATCGGCGCTGCCTGACAAAGAGGAGTCCCATGGCCTCCTTAAGTACAACGTTTTTGTTCTTGATGCAACAGAGGATGAGATGAGAAGGGGTTTACCGCACCTGATGATGCGTATATGCGTTGAACCAGTTACCGGCGGCCTCTTCGGCACGCGAAATGCCAACCACGGTGCGCATACAGATGGCTCTGATGGCCATGTTGTCGAGTTAGCTGCGGTTGAGTCTCGGGAGCGTGACCAAACGGGCGGAGGTGTCGTTGGGGATATGGATATGGACGTTGACAGTCCCTCGCAAGCTGTGCAGAAAGGGCATCAGGAAACCATAGCCGAATTGGATGCCAATACTGTTGATTTTGCACAGCGCGAGAAGGAGGAGATGCGAGACCTGACTAAAGCGTCGGAGATCATCAGTCTTTTCCCTACATCGCTCACTGATAGTCCTATGGGCACCCCTGGCTGGAGTTCTCAAGAGGATGCTTCTGTTCAGCAACGACATAGGTCACATTCTTCCGCATCGCCTCATCATCCGTATCGTTCTACGCGACCATCCCATCTTCAGTTCCTGCCTCAAGTTCAGCCACCCACACTTTCGCAGCCAAATTTTACGTTCTCCCCTCCGGTCACCGTTAATGCCGACATATCATCTACCGCATCCTATTTCGATCCTTGCGTTGGCCAGGTCTTCCTGGGCAATTCTAGTGATGTGCCCTTGGCCCCGGAGGGCCCACAGCCGGGCAGCGCTGAAGACGACCCCTTCGACTATGAGAAAACCAACGATCCGAAGAAAGGGTTCGGTTATGATATCTGTATTGAGTGTCATGACCTCGCCACCTTTCCCAGTGCGGCCCATCTCCGGGCTGCAGAGGAACATCTCGGAATGATGGATCTCATGTGGGCTGACAAGTATGAACGCCAGATGCAGGAGCGCTTTGATCGTGGAGAGGAGGTTGACGAAGAAGATATACCCCCAAGGCCGCCCCCGCACGCGAATGCTGTCATCCACCTCACTTTACCTAGCTCTCCCTCAAATACCCAAGCTACTATGAGCTCCCTGATGCCCGTCATCCGCTTCTTAGAGAAATGGCTACGACCAGTCGTACCTCCACCATGCAATATCGTTCGCCCTCCACCGCGAGTCCCTTCCCCTCCTATTTCTCAAGCGCCATCCTCCGGCGCCTCTTCTGCAAGACGCTGGTCGTCCGTGGCATCTTTCATGCCCTCCTTCGTTCCGTTCGGCACCAACTCAACGTCACCCAAGTCAACTGGTAATAACCTCTTGCCTCCTCGTAATCGATCTTTTACCTCACCTACGCCCGCGCCTATACCATCAGTCCTGAAACCGAAACCGCGAGCTCGGCCCACCCGGCCACTCAAAATATTGATCTATTCTTCGGATGGATATACGGAATCATCTGTTCCCGCTTTGTGTCTACTCATGGCAATCAAGGGATTGTCACTACCCGAAGCATACTTGGATCTTCAAGTGGCGAAGAGACGCAGTTTCTTCGTGTATAGCAATGACCTTGGGGTTCTCAGGAGAATGGAGGCAAGGTTGAAAGAGGAACGAGAACGGAGTGGATTGCCTGCGTCGCCGAATGGTATACCTCCGAGCCCGGGAATGCGAGGTTGGGGTGGAAGTGGGAGCTTAAGAGGCGTAGGGGGTGCAGGGAACCGTCCAGCGGCGAAAAGTGTGTCGTTCACAACGCCGCCGAATTTACCAGGATTTGCCAGGTCACCGGCTACTGTACCACCGCTACAGCCACCTGGAAGTTTCATGGATCAGCAGCAGGCACAGTTGCAACAACATGTACTTCAGGAGGACGCTGGCATGGTTTCTGGTGTCTTAGGTCAGGAGAGGATGGCTGCCTCCGTTGGCAGCTTGCCTACCCGAGGCGAGAGTGTTGGCGTAGTTAAGGGCAGACCAAGAGCGAATACGAGTCCGTGGTTACCAAGCCTGTTTGGCGGTGATCATCAAGCATGGTTCAACGACCCAAGGTTCGATGGCAGTTTCCCGAGTAGAGTGTTGCCGTTTTTGTATCTGGGTAATTTGTGAGTTGGGTGACCCTCTGCCTTCTTATCGCTTGCGGTGTTGCTCATCGTGTAAATCACCAGGAACCATGCTTCGAACGCCTATATGCTTCATGCACTTGGAATTACACATGTTGTCTCTGTCGGTGAATGCGCGCTCGTCCCTCCGCCCACGTCTTCGACCGGAAGTGGTGGATATGTAACATCAGGAACATGCAATCGGTCAGGCTCTTCTGCACAGTTCGTCGCTGGGAAGGGTCCGGGAATGCACGGATCTTTGTGGATCGAGGAGAGGGAGGGAAGGATCAAGGTTCTGGATATCAAGGGCGTGTGCGATGATGGGATCGATACTCTTGAGCCCCAACTGGAACCGATTTGTGAGTGGATCGATAAGGCACGGCAGGAGGGCGGACAGGTCCTTGTGCATTGCAGAGTGGGGGTGTCAAGGAGTGCGACTGTGACGGTAAATCCCCATTTTCGTATGCTAATGATTTGTTGCTGATTTGTGATCTCAGATCGCTTATGTGATGAAGCATCTTAACCTCCCACTGGTAGACGCGTATCTCATCGTACGCTCCCGTCGGCTCTCAGTTCTAATTCAACCCAACATGCGGCTATTGTATAATCTTTGTGGGTGGGAGATCAAACTGGCGAAGGAGCGTGCGGGTGGGGATGAGAAGAAATTGAAGAGAGAGTTGTCAAGGACGTTGAGCTGGCCGTACCTTGCAAAGGAGGTGCACGCGTTGAACGAGAAGTATTTGCATTAAGAGGGGACCAGCTTTAGTGTCGAAGTACGTAATTCGGTGCAGAGGGCATGGTACAGACGAAACTTTGGTGGGTTGGGCGAGCCTCTTCACCACTGTGGCCCGCAGCCTACAACTTTCATCTCGCTCTGCGTTTATGTCCGCCGCCGATTTAGCGTTATTGTCGATGTTGTCGAAGTTGTCGGTATGGTTGTGCGCCTTGTAATTGCACAAGCATGGGACATCCCTTACTCGCTTGTATTTCTGATACTCTTCCCCCTTGTCTCTGTATCCCCCATTTATCCCTGCTTTTCTCTTTATCCCTTTTTCTTGCCCTTGTCTTCATTCTCGCGTTAATATCTCATTTTTTGCTCTCGCATTATCGATTAACCACCAATCACCCGCTGTATAACGGTGTTGTACATCTGTTCTATTTTCTGTTCTTTGTATATATCAGGTTGGGCTGTTGTTGTGTACCCCTTGTAGACTAAAAAATACTCTGCTTTACTGGGGACCTCCCTCCCTACTCATGGGCCGCCCGTTCTGGGTGAGCTCCATGTTCGGGCGAACATCTGTACCCTCGTCAGACCTTCGCGTAATTTCCGAATCATATAGAATTCTGGTACCTATTTTATCTATGACGCGCGCATCCTTTCACCAGAATACGGGCGAGTTGCAGAGGGGTCAATGTCACTCCCAGCTGGCTTCAAATGTCACTTTAAACCCAGAGTCAAGAAATATCACAGTTGTGTTCTTTGATGTAGCGCGGCTTCGCGTCAAGTTTTCAACACGGGCGGGTAGTGAGCTGCAACAAAAAGGTCTTACCGACCTAGGCATCACCGGATCAAAGAAAAGATATACATTGGCAGAACATCCAAATCATGAGATTCGACGCAACTCCTATTGTACACGAAAAACATGCCATCACTTTGTAATTATTGATCGTACATGAATCCTCGGAGGCTTCAAGCAACAACGGTTATAACATCGTCGTAGGTATAAGGCTCGTGGGCTTCATCGAACCTAGGACGAACTTTGCGCGGAGGAAGGGCGTACGGGGCGCCCTCCACTTTGACCGTGAGGGACGTCAAGGGGCCTTCGTTCTGCACAATCTCACATTAGTTTCAACATGGGTTTCGACAAGAAAATGTTACCCACGCTCAGAACCTTGTAGGACAGCTTCTTCTTCTCCAAATACTTGTGAACCTCATCCGGATCGAAGGTCCCGAGATCGCGAGCGATGATGGGGTTCAGATGAATGAAGCCCTGTGCAACAAGATCCGAATTGGCCGCACAGTTGTCGCAGGTGTCGGCCGTAGTGCCACGGAAGGCATCGACAGCTCCGACGTAATGCTTCTTCGAATTGTAGGTCCCACCATCCTCGGCGAAGTAGAATACGATCGAAAAGCTGTCGTTCAACTCTATTGTTTGAACGTGACGTGAATGGTCCAGTCGTAGATCTCGATTTCGTCATCATGTTTACGAGTCGCACTGTGAAAAGATTCGAGGAGATCAAGCGCAGGGTTGCTGATATCTTTAGGCTTCTTGAATCCATAGAGCTGAGAGACCCTGAAATGGATGTAGTCGCTAATGGGCTTCTCCGATCCCCCCCTCACTGGGTCGAAATCGGGGTACGAATATCCGAATTTCTCGGTGTTGGTCAGCGGAACGAAATCCCAAAGCGAGTCCTGATTCTCATAGAATGGCTCGAGAGCTGAGATTAAAATATACGATTACGACGAAATAAATGTTGGGGAGGCGATGCGACGTACGGGTTTTGAGGCTCGCTTCAGGAACCCAGACTTTGTAATTCATGGCTCGCCAAAGGGACAGATAACGATCGACATTACTGTGGTGCATCCAGAAGATTGGATCGAAACCTGTTCCAGAATGCGGGGAAGGTTTAATCATTGTTTCTCAAGGATTCAGGATGAAAACACCTACCTGCGTAGGGGACACGACCCATATGGCCGATAACAAGCTTTTGGTTTGCCTCGTCATATGCGCCTTCGCCGATCAAGTCGTGAATGGAGCCATGAACAGCCTCTAAACTCTCGGCATGTGCGGTACCCTCGCCAACTCCGTGGTTGCTGAACTCATCCCAGGTCTTATTCTTCGTCAACATGTTAAAGGTCTTTTCGCGGAACTCGGGAGCTCTCAAACGAAATTTCCTAATGAGGAGCCAGAACATCAGATTCAGAGTCACTTGCGAAGTATTTCTCTTACTCGATCAAGCCGGGAATATCCTCTTCCTTCGACAGGTCCGGGTGCCGAATGGTTGTCTCCCAGGTTGCGAAGTCACCTTCAAAGGAGGGATCGATTGGTTTGAACTTGTAGCGAAGGATGGGATTCTTCACGGCAATTCTACGGCCATCGTAATGATTATTGGGACATACTCGTCTGAAATGATCTCTGGAGGCGGAAGCTCATCCAGACCCCAGTCCCAAAATGGCTGGCGAAGATCGTTGGCGGCTTGAACCCAGTCGTTCTTGTCGGCGGTGGTGAACTTCTTTGCAATCTCCTGTGCAATTCCCTGGAGCATTTGCTATTAAAGAGCCGTGGACAGTCTATTCATGAATCCCAGCAAGTTGGAAGAACGAGTCATTGGCATTCTGGTCTCTGTCTTGCAGTGCTTCTGCATAGACAAGTAAGGGGTACATTAGCCGCATGGCTGGCGAACACGGCGGCTAACTCACGGAGAGAGCGGACGTAGAGGGTGAAGAACTTTTCGTTCTTGATGAAGTCGCGGATGTCGAGACGATTCTTGACTCCACCAGTCGGACCAGCAGTGATGATGACAGTAGACATTACGGGAGAGCGGAAGAAGAGAAGAGTTGGAATCCTGAGGCATTTGGGGCTCAGAGTTGGACTTTATATACCCGAGGGTATGCAGAGCAAAGCAGTGAAGGAGTAAACTGGGAATATGATAACTGCATTGAACATCGAACGTCGTTTGGAAGGAGGGGTGTCCCGTAACGGAATCAGCTTCCATGCTTCCAGTCAATCCATTCACTCCCCCTTTCTCTTAGTGGGGTTGATACACCATCCCGGGGCGCAATCCATGATAAGAAAATGATAGAATGTACCTCAAATAGCCATCGATGTGCATCTGACTTCTGGTTACTATCTGGGTGTCGCCCTTCGCGAGAGTCGTCGAGAGCTCCATGATGAGAGGCCCAAGTCTGGGTCGTCGATCGAGTTCGGTCAGTTCCTGCGTGGTCTCGCGAGAATGAGCATGTACGTCAGCCTTAGCATTTAGTTAGGGGAAGTCTTAGGTGCGGCTTCAGGAAAGCCATTAAAGTGTTAATTCTAACGCGAAGCACAGACGCTCAAGGTCAGTGTCGGTAATCTCCAATGGAACTATACACTCACGGGGCTCTGTTGTTCAATTTGGGGCATTAGAAACCACCCTAGATCTGTCTTGACCAGGAGATGTTAAACACGAGGAAGGGTAAAACCTTCTGGAATCCAGAAAACTGGAGCTGAAAAACCCGAATCTTCAGCTGCGGTAGGGAGGGGTGTTTACTGAAGGAGCGTGTATCGATCACGAGTACGCACACGCAGAGGGTACGAACCCGTTCCGGGTGAAAATGTGGTGCATGAAAAAAGTCTGCAACAGGATTTCGGACCTTGCCAGACGCGAAATAGGCCATCTGACCACATCTTTCCTTCCACAGCCATCGTTGGGTATAGGGTTAAGCGTCCAGGGAGTCTCTAGGACGCGGCGATAAGAAGGAATATTTGGCGCCCGGAAGATCAGAACGAGACCCAATATGGCATATAAGGTGACGAGCTATATTATCAGTGGAAGGAGGAATTCATACTGGCCATTTCAGGCGCAAGAAATGACGTCTTCTGGAGGTCGATGGATAGGATAAGATGAATGATGAGATGTGATAGGCTGCTAGAAAGGATACGGAGTACGTTAGAATATCATCCGGGACTTAAGTCAAAAATAACTTCACAAGAAGCTGAGGTGTGTTTTCGAGTACTTGAAGCGGCTTTAACACCTAACGGCCTGTTGGGGACTAAAATGCCCATTCTGATATCGCGAGATTCATTTGAGACGTCGACGGAAGTGTGTGGCGTATGAAGCGTTAAGATGGTCCGAGAATCCATTACAATTCGCGCTGCCAGATGAGAATTGAAGTAGATCTACCTGTATAAAATTCGAAGGGCAGGGTTTCGGCGTTTACCAGTTCGATGCTGATAATCAGGTGTAAGGTAGTCGGAGGTATGCTTTCTGATGACAGCGGAGATGAGGAGTCGAAGTATTTTATACCCGGTCACAGTGGAGCACGTTACGCGTGTGACTGCAAATGCTTCAGCTTCAACTTATGTGTGCCCTACATCTCTAAATGCGCAAATCAAGCCATGTATACCGAGCCCGGTTAAATTCCAAGTGCATTTCGGAGGCGTAGGCCAAAGGGCTAAAGTAACACATGCGTATGAAAGGATAACACGCACCATTCAAAGTCGAAAGGTCTAAAATTTCAAGCAACAAGCTCTGCTGGGGGTGATTTGGCGAAACATTCAAATTTGCATTGTACATGAGAAACACGCTATCATTTGTATCGTACACGGAGAAACACAACACATTAGTCTGTCATTCTGTCATTCCTTGTATGGGCTCTCGAAACCTTTAAGCAGCAATGGTCGTAACATCATCGTAGATATAAGGCTGGTGGGCTTCATCGAGCTTAGGGCGAGTCTTTCGCGGAGGAAGGGTGTACGGGGTGCCCTCCACTTTGACCGTGAGGGACGTCAATGGGCCTTCATCCTGCAGAATTTCACATTAGCGTCAACATAGGTCTCAACAAAAGCAGTGCTACGCACGGTCAAAACTTTGTAGGACAGCTTCTTCTTCGCCAAATAATCATGGACCTGATCCGGATCGAAGGTCCCGAGGTCGCGAGCGATGATGGGGTCCAGGTGAATGTAAGCCTCAGTGACAAGATCAGAATTAGCTGCACAATTGTCGCAGGTGTCAGCCGTAGTGCCACGGAAGGCATCGACAGTTCCAATGTAATGCTTCCTTGAATTGTAGGTCCCACCATCCTCAGCGAAGTAGAAGACAATCGAGAAACTGTCCTTCAGCTCGTAGTGTTTGAAGGTGACATGGATAGTCCAGTCATAGATGTCGATCTGGTCCTCGTGCTCGCTCGTTGCACTCTCAAAAGAGGCAAGGAGATCGAGCGCAGGATTGCTTGAACGCTCAGGTTTCTTGAACCCATAGAGCAGGGAGACTCTAGCGCGGATGTACTCGCTGATGAGCTCCTCGTCAGCTCCCCTCACTGGGTCGAAGTCGGGGTATGAGTATCCGAGTCCCTCAGTGTCGGTCAATGGAGTTGAGTCCCAGAATGAGTCCTGAGTCTTGTAGAATGGTTCGAGAGCTGAAATTCAAATGGATGATCAGGAAGAAATCGAGCTGAGGACTGCGACATAACGTACCAGTTTTCACGCTGTCTTCGGGTACCCAGACATCGTAGTTCATGGCACGCCAAAGGGATAAATAGCGGTCGACATTGCAGTGATGCAACCAGAAGATTGGATCGAAACCTGTCCAGAAGGACGAAGAGGATTTGTGAGCCTTGATCTAGGCAGTGTGAGGAAAAACACCCACCAGCATAGGGAACGCGACCCATGTGACCACCAATCATAACGTGGATGGAGCCATGAATCATCTCTAAACTATCAGCACTCGTGGAACCTTCGCTAACCCCATTATTGCTGAACTGATCCCAAGTCTTGTTCTTCGTCAACATATGGAAGGTTTCTTCACGAAGTTCTGAAGTCCTGGAACGAATCAATCTATCGAGAGCAGGAGCATCAGATCACAGCTAAGCACTTGTGAAATATGTCACCCACTCAATCAAACCAGGAATGTCCTCATTTCCTGACTGGTCAGGGTGCCGAACAGTCGTCTGCCAGTTCGCATAAGGACCGCTGAAAGAGGGATCGATTGGGTTGAACCTGTAGCGAAGGATAGGATTCTTCACAGTGATCTTGCTACTATCGTAGTCGACGATAGAGACCTCTTCGTCGGAGATAATTTGCGAGGGGGGGAGCTCGTCCAGACCCCAGTCCCAGAATGGTTGGCGGAGATCATTCGCGGCTTCAACCCAATCATTCTTGTCAGCGGTGAACTTCTTTGCAATCTCCTGCGCAGCTCCCTGGAGCATTTGCTATTACACAGTTGTGGAATGATCTGTTAACTGTCATCGAGAGAAAAGGCGATTCCGTACCTCATAGAGAGATACATAAGGCCTGTGCCAGGTGGGGAAGATCGCAATTCCATGAGCACAATAACCTGCGTGAGGCTTTACGGGGTCGCTTCTGGGCCACACAGTGTGGGGTAATCCATGAATTCCGCCGAGTTGAAAGAATGAATCGTTAGCATCCTGGTTTCTGTCTTGGAGCTCCTCTGCGGGTACGTGCCACAGCCACATTAATCCCAGACGATGATCAACGAAGTGATCAACCTACTGAGAGCACGAACGTAGAGGGTGAAGAACTTTTCGTTCTTCACGAAGTCACGGATGTCGAGACGGTTCTTGACTCCGCCAGTCGGACCAGCGGTGATGATAACAGTAGACATTGTAATGGAGTGGAAGAAGAGCAGTAGAGGTTTGAGTCCTAGGCAGTCGAAGGTTTGCGTTCCACCTTATATACTCGAGAGTATATGCAAAACAGGGGGACAATGAAGTGGGCCGGTCTTGGTGCCCGCATGCGCCGTCAAACTTTATTTTGAAAAGGATGGTGTCAAGTGATAGGAACCGCTTCCATGCTTCCGGTGGAACCATCCACTCACCCTTTCTTTTACGACATGACAGTGGCCACTACTGTGGTTGTGAACGGTCTCAGCTGCCGCCATGAGAGGAACATGATAACACGTACCTCAAATGGCCATCAGACTCCAATCGATTGGGCCAGACATGATTCTGCTTCTTATCTTGCCGTCACATTTCACGGAAGTTGTTGAGAGCTGGACGAATGAGAGGCTCGAGTCTGAGCGAGTCTCGTCGGTTCTCCAAAAAGTGAATACGTACCTCAGCCATGGCATGCAGTTGCGAAGGTCTTGGACATAGGTTAATGGAAGCAATCGAGGCATTGATTCCGACACGAACACAGATGCCTAGAGTCGGCACCGGTCATCTCTTAGATGGAAATGTTATGCTGACGATACTTGATGTGACTATTTTTGGGGTATCCAAGAAATCCCTCCGGATCTGCCTTGATCAGGAGATGCCAAACGCAAAGAAGTGAGCGGAAATTTTCTGGGATACAGCTGAAACATGGCAAAGCTGATTGCTACTATTGTGCCTGTTTCTTGACTTTCAGCTGCAATAGGGAGGGCTACATTCATGGCAGAAACGTGCATCAGCCACAAGCAAAACACGAACAGCGTACGAAACTTCCAGGGTGATTCTGAGATGTGGCGAATAAAGGGGAGTGCGGTACTAATCAGCGCCTAGAAGTTCATCAGGAGACCCGATATGGCTCGATGGTGACAAAGTTAGAATACAAACGGGCCCCTGGGGTGCGGAATGCTGAGGTGAAGGAGCAAACTGAGGACGGCGATTACAATAGTTGTCGAACGCCGTTTGGAAGGAACTGTGTCAAGTGACGGAATCAGCTTCCATGCTTCCAGTCAGCTTATCCATTCTCTCTCCTTCCTTTACGATATCCATGTGGTCTGTCAAGGTATTGAACACGATTGTACGTGATGGGAAATGTCAGTACGCACTTCATGCGGTCATCAAGCCCAGGGGAACCGGACTATACATGGTTGTGCTCGTCTTGTAATGTATAGGTGAAAGGAATGTTAAATCACCTGTTGCCTACCTCTGGTTCCCTCATCATCGGATACCAGGAGCAACCAAGTGCATATTCTTTGGTTTAGCGTTGGGGAGTCTTGACAGGGGTCAAGCAAAAACCATAGAGGTGTTAATCCCGATGCAACGCGCATATACCCAAGGCCTGGGTACATAATCGCGCTCGTCGGGCATTTTCACGGAGCTCTGTCCCACTATTTGGGTGCACAAAAGTGTCTGCCTTAATTGGAAGATATTAAGCACGAAGAAGACCTTCTGAAGAGCCAAAGTCCTGGAGCTGAAACAGTCACTTGAACCATAATGCCGCAAGGCTGATTGCCAACGCTAGACCTTTTCTTGAACATTCAGCTGTAGCGCGGCGACCATTCACCGGGGACATATATGCCAATCAAGAGTGCAGACAAGATGTTGTTCTGGCACGTCCCGGATGAAGAGATCGGCACATTGGATGAGTTCCGCCGCATGATTTCAGACTTGCGTGACTCACGAAAGACCAGATAATGACGTTTACTTCGCAATAGGTTTGACAGGGAACGGGGTGGGTTCCCAGACTGTTCCTGAGGAGGTATGAGGAAAGGGAATGAAGACTTTCAAGTGCCCCGAAGTGTTATTCCAAGCCCAGGGCATAATGTCTTTTCGTGATTGATTGATTGGTTGGATAAGATTCTGCCAAAAAGAAGCGGAGGACGGCAGACACTTCTCGGCAGCTCGAAGATAATCAATAAAGTTGGGAGGCCGAAACCTTGTTGATACTTGGAGAAAACTTTGGCAGCTGACAATCCGCAGCATAACAGGGACCTTCATTCTGGTGCCATATGATGGGAAAGGATTGAGAAGAGGCTGGACAAGAACACGGCATACCAACGTGTTGGCACAGATGAAGGTAAAAATAGACTAGCTCATATGCCACCTGTCCGTCCAAATTGAATAAAGCTACAGCGAGTCTGGTATTGACAGAACCAGGTGAAAATGACATTGAGGCAAGGCACAGAGATGTATGTGGACTGACAGTGTAAAGAGATGGGGATTGAGCCAGTGAAAGAAAACAAAGGTATGAGGGTGTGGATCCATGTCATGGGTGTTACCACACAGATCACCTACAAGTGGGTCCACAAAAACCAAGTTAGTAACTGCGCCCTTCTACAGGGTATACCTACATAGGATACAGGGCTCCAACATCAGTGGAAAGGCCAGAACTATACATACCAAAAAATATCAATACATATACTGAAATGTACTAAAAACCATGAAATGCCATGTATCTGGAAGGTATTTTGCAAGGTATGAAAAGATTGGTGGGCAGACAAATATTCTGCACCATGCAACCACCAACATTCTCCAGCATATATATCTGCCAATCATATTAGAGAATATGAGGTGATGCAAGACTTACCTACTATAGATGGATATAAAACTTGTAGAATGGCCAAAATATGTATTCCACCAAAACCAATATATAAACTGAAATCTAATAAATACACCAAAAGTCAATGTATCCAGAAGCAACCATACAAACCATGAAAGGATTTCTAAGGAATACAAAGATCACCAACATATCCTAGTATATATACATGTAAATCATTTTAGAGAATAGTAACCAATGAAACCCTTGCCTACCATTGATGGGTGTTACTTAGGCATAGTATGGATATTGTGCCAATGTGGAGAGATACTGTCCTAAGATGAATCAACACTATTAAGTTCCTAAGCAGAATGCCCATCCATTCACAAGTGAACTAGAGGCTGGTTGTAGATCTCACAGGGACTGAGGGATATGACTTGTAAGGTCACAGGCCTCACCAAGCCCAAGGTAAGATGTAAGATCTACTTGAAAGGGGAACTGTCTATAATAGGTAACACTGAGTCTGAATGCTAAAGATAGTACAGCTTGGAATAGAAGAGATATGGCCAATGACTGAAGTACAAATCTGGATGATGAAAAGGACTAGAGACAAGAAGGTTAGAGAAGTGCTGGAAGATAGTGCTGATGGTGGACAAGAGGGCAAGAGAGGCAACAAGAAACAGAGAGGATTGTAACAGAGTGAGTCTTGTCACTCCTCTATGTTTTATCAAAGGTGAGCACATGCCTTGATGTGCTATTGGGGAGGTCTTAACATCACTTAATGAAAGCATTTAGGGCATTGGTTCTGATACAAAATACATACTGGGCTGGTGAGTCAATAAGGAACCTGTCTTATTGAGTAATTATGTAATACTTATCTTGAATATGAACTGGGTAAGCTAGCTGGGCTATCAAAAGGTTATTGTGAAGAACCATTTGATATGCCATATGGAATATTGTGAGGCAAATTTGGAAATATTGGAAGGAATTTTGTAAAATACTTATAAAATCAGTTTAAAATACTCCATGTGGGTTATCAAAACATTTTTGAATATCTTTCATCTGGAAACAGACTTATCATGTCATAATTGAAAATAAGTTTCAATAATGTAATGATAATCCTTTTGGGTTATGGAAAACAGATTCTGTAAGTATTTTACAAAATTTTATTTGATATCTCCAGAATTAACTCATGGTCTTACATATGGTTTATCAAATCATCTCTTATGATAACCTTTTAATAATACAGTGAGGTTATCATGTTCATGTTCAAGTTATTGATTAGGTAATTATTCAATAAGACAGCTGCCTTATTGACTCACCAGCCCAGTGTACAGGTGCCTAGAGCCAGCACTAGTCATCTCATAGACAGAAATGGTATACTGATGAGACTTGACTTGGTGATTTCAGGGTATCCAAAAAACACCACTGGAGTTGCCTTGACCCTGAGATATCAGATATGAGGAAGTGAAGGGATTTTTCTGGGATCTAGCAGAACTTACATAGCAAAGTTGATTGCTACTACTATTCCTGTTTCTTGGCCTTCAGCTGCAATTGGGATGGTTACACTCATGGCAGAAATATGTATCAGTCACAAGCAAAACACAATGAGAGTGTTAAACTTCCAGGGTGATCCTGAGATGTAGCAAACAAAGGGGAGTGTAGTACTAATCAGCACCTAGAGATTCATCAGGAGATCTGATATAGCTCAAATAGTGACAAAGTTAGGATGAATATGCCTATGGGGAGAATGGTGAGATGAAGGAGTAGACTGAAGGTAGTGATTATAATAATTGTCAAACATTGTCTGGAAGGAATTGTTATGAACTTGCCCTGGCTATCCCACACCAATGTTATCTATCATGCTCTTATTCATGAACTCAGTCTTCCCAATGCCTCTTGAAGCACCACTACCAATACTACTGACTCTGCTAGCAACTCAACTTACTACTAGAATGAAGCCTTCACCAATCAATATCTGCCTGGCCATACATCCTTGTTCTCTGAAGACTGGCCAACACCTGGCTCCCTATTCTACTCTACAGATTGGATGATGACTGAGATCTTATGCATTGCTTGGGAGAATGCCTCCTTCACCCATGTCTTTGACTCTGATGGCCAATATATTCAAACTATTGCTAATGACTTCAATTCATCTTGGGCCCATGGTTGGAAGATGATCCCTTGTAGGGAGAGCAAACCAGTTGCCTGTGAAATTGGTTACTGGCTCACTCCTCCTGAGCTGTCAAAGCAAGTAAAATATTCTGTTCCCCCACCTGTCACTGCACCACACTCTGTTTCTTCCTCGATATTCAGTCTCAGACACATAGCATAGGACTTCTGTAACATAGGACATTCACCTCTTTAAATTCTACAAAAATAAGTGCCCACCATTGATTCCCTCTCCATACCATATTCATCTGAAACCTTTGTAGAGACATATATACTCTAACAGATACCCCTCCTGCTCACCATTACCAGCCTATAAAAAGGGCCTTCATGTTCATAGTAAAGTAGTGAATATCACCCTGACTTTCTTTACAACTCTTGACCATCTGACTTAAAGGCTCGCCTACTGATGCTGTCCAAATTTTTGGTCTTTACCCTATCACATTTGTTCAACATCCTCTACAACACCTCAGCACTATACATTGCTCTCTGTGCTACATATTGACATGGAGTTCTTTCTACTGTGGTTTGAAGCTCTGTGACTGATGGAAGCAGTCACACCATTTCCCACTCTTTTTTTTATTTTATTTTGTTGTTGAACCACTGCAGCCATCTCTACAACTGGAGCCCACTGTGAGGGGCTTCAACTACTCTGAACCAGGATTCCACGTGATCTCGCACATGAGGTTGCCATCTTGCTCCAAGACCCTACACTTATCTCTGACGACATACTCGCTACCGCCAAAGAATTTCTCTCATTCCCTGCTGACTCAGACATGGGATCAAATTCTGACATCACCCTTCACTGGAGCCAACTCACCTCATCCACCATGTCTGGACAACCCTTTCGACTAGAATTCACTCAAGATGGTGATGTCTATGCCAGTGTCATCACAAATGGACCACACATACCCCAAGTTGAACTGGGACCCAGCAACCAGCCTCAAAATGCTGCTCCCAATGCTCACCTACAATGACCCCCATCTGCTGAAGGACAGCAGCAGCCACCACCACCACAATACATCTCAGGCAACCAACTGCAACAGCCACCTCAGCTGCCCACACCCCAGGCACAAGTCCCACCAATTCCACCTTGGAACGCTCCAGCTAGACCCAGATTCGTACCTATGCAATGGCCTACAAATAATTCCCCAGCACCCTGACCATGAGCTCCCTCTCCCCAGTGAATCTATTATGTTCCACAGCCTACTCACCACACATGCTACATGCCTAGCCCCTTTGACTGATCCGCTCCTCGCTTTGATGGACAGCCAAGATCCCTCAAGTGCTTCTTCTATGAAATCAAGATCCTAGGCCAAGAATCCAACATTAGCCCACACAAGATGATCAACCACACTCTCTGCTACCTGGACAGCTGGGATGAAGAGATCTGGTGACATCCAGCCATGAACTTGGGAGGTGACTGGAATCAATTCAAGGCCAAAATCACCTCAATGTATCCTGGGGCTGAAGATGACAATAGATATATGGTGACTGACTTAGAAATCCTTGCTGAACAACAAGCAGCCATTCCTATGAGGGACCAATTTCAACTCAGTGACTTCTATTGACAATTCCTTACAAAATCTGAATGGCTACTATCTAGGGGACTTATCTCCCACAGGGAACAAAGCAAGTTGTTCCTTGCTGGCCTGCACATTGACTTCCACAACCAGGTCCATGTCCAACTCCGAATCACAGAGCCCCTCCATCCTCTTGATGACATGTGGCATATCACTGAAATTGAACAAGCAGCCAAGTTTCTCCTGTGCAATGACAACAATAGTGCTACACCCATGGTGCTTCCCATCTTCACTTCCCATACAACACCATCCTACCCGATTGCCCCACCTGCACCTGCTCACAGAGAGACCTTTGATATGTCCTCTATAGAACAGTTCTTAGTATCTGACACATTCCTTGATAGACTAGTTGGCTGAATCAACTGGAATATGACACCCCACCTGAACACCACTGCCCCTCCTGAACAACAACCTACAAGACGACTACCAAACAGTTGTGGTTTCTGCTCTGAAAACTACAGGTTCCACAGATGTGACAAGATACCCAACTACATCCAATGAGGCCTCTGCATATGAGACAACACCAACTGGATCTGCATTCCAGACAGTTCTCTCATGACACCCCAGTTGGCACCAGGACAAAATATTATGGAACACATTGACAATTGGCACTGAAGTTGTCCTGTGCCATCTCAGACAGTCCATACTAACATCCTCAAAACAGAACTGATCCAGCAGTTCCAGCCTGATGCACTCCAAGGCCATATGATGATGCATGCAACTTCACACTACAACTCGGCCATGACAGAAGACCAAGAATTACAAATCTTGCAATCAGTCTCAGTGGTGGCACTCAAACAGCAAGAAGAGATTTGCAACTGGACCAAGAATGCATCAAAACCCAACAACAAGCCACCATCCACCATACAACCAACAGCAAACCAGCCAAGCCCTCCATGGACAATGTTCCAGAAACTACTGACAGCCAAACCACCACCACCTCAACAACCACCAGTACAGACAGCTCAAACCCAAAACCAATATCGCTATTCAACACCTATCAAGGACCCACAGCTTACACAAAATGTCATCCAACGAAGCCTTGATACACCATTCTCAATAACCCTCCACAAGTTTTATTCAGTCACACCTGACATACACAAACACATCAAAGACCAACTTACTACATGATGTGTACCTGTGGGAGCTGCTACAGCCATTTCCACCTTCAAGGAAGCAAAGGATGACAGCATTGATGAGCTGTCCTCTTTCTATCAGCACCAGTGCACTAACTCACCCAACCCCTGTGTTGTCACTAACCAAGTCAAAGACTTGTGAACTATTCCATTGGAACTAAATGGCCAAATGACAGTCAATGCAATACTTGATGAAGGCTCACAGATCATGGCCATCAGATGAGATGTATGGGAACAGCTTGGCCTACCACTTTTCTCAACACAAACAATGGTCATGGAATCTGCCAACTCAACCAAGGAAGCTACCTTGGGCCTCATCTGTGATCTCCCTGCTCACATTGGCTGCAGCACATTTTACCTCCAAGTACAAGTGGTGGAAAATGCATCATATGAGATGCTTCTCAGCTGCCCATTCCTTACACTGACAGAAGCCCAAATGCACCACTATACCAATGGAGACTCCCACATCACCCTCCTGGACCCAAACACACACAACACATTCACGATTCCCACCCAGCCTTGTGTTCAACCAATGCACAACAACACTTCAGGTTTTTAAAGGTTGAGGATTCAGCTGTCTACAGCTGAGGAGACACGATGAGCACCCAAACATCCACCCTATCAACTGTTCCCCTAAACTGTTATATGATATCACCTCTTGCATTTACTGCATCCCCATTTTCCCCTATTCACAAACCTCTCAAAATCTATGAAATATCACTCACTAATATCTCATATGTTAATAGCCTCAAAACCTCAACACTTGCATACAAGAAAGTCGCTAACTGCATCTGACCTGTTGCCACCACCCTTCCAGAAGGCTTCAGAATCATTTGCCGAATACCCTCTGACCCACTCAAAGACATGCTGACACTTCCATTCCACCCACCAGAGTTCACACCAGGCAGCTGCTACACCATTGAATGAAGGAACAATATGTGAGTCAATGAGGATGGGTTCCTCTCAGTCAAAGAAGAGCAACTCATCCACTACCTCATCAAAACTCAAGAATGCACCTTCACCTGGACAGAAGAAGAAAAGGGAAAGTTCTCTGAAGACTACTTTGACCCAGTAACCATTCCAACTATCGAACATGTTCCATGGGTATGCAAGAACATCCCAATACTGCCTGGAATATATTAGCAAGTTGTCAATATCATCAAGGCCAAGATCGCAGCTGGTGTATATGAACCATCCAACTTGTCTTACCAATTGCACTGGTTTTGTGTACTCAAGAAAGATGGCAAATCACCCTGACTTGTCCATGATCTCCAACTGCTCAATGCAGTAACCATCAAAGATAGTGGACTACCCCCAACCATTGAACTCTATGCAGAATCATTTGGTGGATGTGGATGCTACACCATTTTTGACTTATTTGTTGGATTCGATCAACACTCACTAGCCCCACAGTCTAGGGACCTTACAACATTCCAATGCCCAGTCAGGACCCTCTGCCTTATGTTTATTCCTATGGGGTACACCAACTCAATGCAAATCCAGCAAGATGACCTCACACACCTCCTCCAGCCAGAAATACTGTTACTAGGTTTCTTCTTCGGCTGAGCGACACCTAAGTCGGAGCCTATCCTTGTAAGTGGGATGAGCAGAGGTCCTTGTCCTGTACAGGTCTGAAGGAGCTGCTCTATTTAACCTCGGGTGGCTGTTCACGTTGTCTCTAGGCAGCGAACTCGTATAGATCGCACACTCCATAGGACACGACGTTAGAGAGAAGCCCTGGAGGGAAAGAGCACACAAGGGCGAAGAGATGTAGACTTAAAGAGGTAATACGACTCAAGGACTTATTCAAGTACCAAGAGAAGGTAACACAACTCTTTAAGATTAGACTTAGCTAATCTACATGTCCAGGCGCTGTACATATACAAGTCCTATGACTACTTTAGGAAGTAGATCAATAGTAACATAGAGGTCGAATAAAGGGAGAAGCATAAGGCATAAGACGAAAGTCTGCAAGAGCCAGCATAATTGATGCGAACATAAATATGTCAAAGACGACGAAACTGATACCTTGTCCTAATATGGAAAAGTGTCTGAAATAGGAAGTAGTAAGTTCAACGTCCAATCACAAGTCATCATCGCATGGAAAGTATACTCCGTGGTAACGACACGCTTCGTCTACCTTCTCGCACGTTTCCCAATCAAGTGTCTGACGCAACTCCGTGGTTTCCTGCCAGAGGCTTACCATCATGCGCTTTATCAAATCCCATTCTTCGTAAGACTGCTGCTCGGGCTCTTCGGTCTCCTCGGTGGTCTCGGAGTCTGCAATATTCATAACA